>JAJAQA010000005.1:48222738-48352738 GCA_021464565.1 Rutilus rutilus
AAATGTAAAATGTAAAACATGCTGGTTTTTTTATTTGATCATTTCCATTTTTTCTATAGCTAATTTTTTCTATAATATAATCATATAATATATTGTTTCTATACATATTTTATTTATATATCAATAAAAAAAGAAAAAAAAATTACATAGCTAATTTATTTCTATAATAAAGTAAAATATAATATAATTTTTTTCTACAGATGTTTTAATTTTACTTCTATAAAATAATATACACTACCCTTCAGAAGTTTAGGGTCAGTAAGAGATACTTTAAATCAGCAAGGATGCATTCAATTTATCAAAAGTGACTGTAAACACATTTATAATGTTACAATTGACGTGACGAATAAACATGGAAAGTTATCAAACATGATTTTTAAACTCCCCTTTGACTCTTTAGTTGATCATGCTGCCAAAAGTTAAAGACCTTTGTACTCAGAGCTGGATTAGAAATGCAAAATAACTACTAACCTCCCATTTGCAATGTAAATGAGCCTGAAGTTAAGTAATTAAATTTTTACAGTGCATGTAGATTACAGTATATACAGTGCAGGTTAGAAAAGCATGTAACGCACCGATCTCTCCCCAGTGGAAGGGGTTAATGCCTCCTGTTGTGCAGTTGTACACAAGTGCAGTTTTCGGTCTGAAATGTAAAGATAAAAACAAGGAAATCACAGTGTGCTGCATGTGAACATCATCATATTTTCCCCAATGTAAATATATAAACGCAGAGGGATTATCCAAGCCAATCTTCCACGTCTCTCTCCGTTTAATCACCTGCAGGTCTAACATAAGCAAATGAAAGCGGTTTGGAGAGAAAGCTGCAGGTGTACCTGTGCACCGCGGTGTACCAGCCAGCAGTCAGTGTCAGGTTTATAACCATGTCTACGGGAATCAGATCCGCCACAGCGTCATTACTGGCTCTTATGGTGCGCAGGATGCCCTTCCCAGCCTGCATCCAAACACAGAAAACACACGCTCGTTCAAAGAGGATGACACTGGAGCCAGAAGCACCATATGCTTTAGTTTAGCTGGGAGGTCCACAGAGGCGTTTAGGAGGCTAATGAAATGCAGACTAATTAAAAAGAAGAGCAGATTGTTTTCATTGCTTAGGTCAATGAGAGATGCGAGGAGGTGAATTGTGCCAAGAGTGTCATGTTTTTGGATGTTAAAGTGAGCCTTGATTTTGTTTTTGGGCTCTACTAGAATAGGTTTACATGCTTGAATGTTAAAAAAACACATAATTTTTCCAATATTCTCCATTGTTGCAGCACATCTCTTTCAACACTCTGTTTAGTTCCTGTCTCTATGAAGCCCCTCCTTCTGAAAAGCACAATGTGCTCTGATTGGTCGGATGGAGCAGTGTGTTGTGATTGGTCAAGTGCTTCGAGTGTGTTTGGGAAATGTCCCGCCCCTTACCATAACCGCCAGTTTCAACACACTACTAACTAACTAAACACAGGCCCCGCCCCTTTATTCTGTGTATGAATTATTTAAATTAGGAATGTTGTGACGTGTTTGTTCCCATAAGAAAACTTAAGACTACAATGGAAGCGGTTCAGGGAGTTCAGAAACAGTGATTCTGATATAGAGAAGAACTCCCGCTGCAGGGACTTTGTGCTTTGCAGAGCTTTTCAGGCTTAAACAGCAACATTACAAAATAGAAAATTGAACATGCAAAAAGACTCATGAAAAAGTTTACATGATTAAGTATAAACTAGCAATCAGACGACAGAAGGCATGTAGTAGATTGTGTGCAGTCATGTTGATCAAGAGGCCTTAGATATTCACATATCAAATATGATACAATATGTTTCTGTACTGCTCTGTTCTACTGTAACACATCATGAAGCAGAAAATATGACAATACTTACAGCAATGAAAACACCGCTTGGTCCATTAAAATTATCTATCCAACCCTGAAAAAAAACAAAAACAGAAAGAGGCAATTGTGAGTTTTATTTATATTATTTATAATATTATTTATATTATTATTACTTATATATTATAATTTGTTATAGTATTTTATTTGTGTTTTTGTCATTTTAATTTGTTTTTTATATATAAATACGTCTATATAATTATGAGTTTTTGTTTTTGTAATTTTAGAACTTCAACTTAAATTAAACGGAAAAGAGAAACAATAAGTTTACGTTTAAATTTTTTATTTAAGTTCATTTTTAAAAGCTATTATAGGTTTTGTTAATATTCCGAATTAGATTTATCTTAATTTTTTGTTTTATATTAATTTTTGTTAGTTTTTAGTAATATTGTTGTGTTTTTCTTTTTAAATATTTTTTACAATTTTGATTTAGTTTTTAGTTATTTTAGTACTTACATTTTTCTTAAGATTTTTCTTTATATTTTCTGTTTTAATTTGAGTAAAATGTTGGTACTTTTGATGTGTTTTTTTTATTTTTATTAGGGTTTTTAAATATGTCTGTCTATATAATTAGATTTTGTTTTTAGTTATACAATAAACAGAAATCAATTTCTGAAATAAAATAAGTTTATATATACACACAAGCATATATATATATATATATATATATATATATATATATATATATAAAATAAAATTTAAATTTTCTCCAAGTAATTAACTGTTTTATAACCCTGCCTCAAAAGTCTTTATGATATTCTGCTATGTAGAAATGCCTATGTTTTATGCAATCATTACCTACAACCTCTGAGTTACCAGCCCAGATCTTTAACCATTAAGCCACATCGCTCAGAAAAGTCCCAGAGCTCTCAAAGTTGTAAACTATTCCGGTGTAGCGTCTGACAGCAGATCCATCACTCACGGGGAATGGCTCCTGCCAGCTGGCTCCGACGATGGATGGTCGTATGATGCCGATGTGGAGTTTGCCGCTCTCCTGCTGGACCACGCTCTCCGCCAGCGCTTTGGTGTAGGTGTATGTGTTGGGTCGGTCACCTATCAGGCGCGGTGTGATGTCACAGATGATATTATCATCCATCCACCTACACACACACACACACACACGTCAGTTAAGGACGACAGGCAGATAAATCACTGCTCTGCTTCAGGGTCAGTACAGCGTGTCAGACAAAACATCAGCGTTCAGATGCAATATGGCTTGTCAGAGTCAAATAACGTGGAAAATCAGACATGCAATGACCAGTGGGGTTTCAAACAAGAGTCCGAGGAAAAATTCAGAGGGGGAAAAAAAACAAAGACAGATAAATAAAATCTAGTTTTTTTTTTTATTTCAGCTAGTTGCATAGGACACATTTCTCATTTTAAAGGATTAGTTCACCTCAAAATGAAAATTTCCTGATAATTTACTCACCCCAATGCCATCCAAGATGGTCATGTCTTTCTTTCTTCAGTGGAAAATAAATGAAGTATTTTGAGGAAAACATTTCAGGATTTTTCTCCACACAATGGACTTCAATGGCAACCAGAATGTTGAAGATCAAATCAATGCCGTTTCAAAGGGCTCTGAAGTGCTTCAAAGGGCTCTGCACGATCCCAGCTGAGGAATGGGGTCGCAGACCAGCACAAGACGAACAATTGTGGTTAAAAAGTATATAAATTTTTTTTTTTTTTTGAAATTGACAGATCGTTTCACTAGATAAGACCCCATTCCTCAGCTGGGACCGTGCAGAGCCCTTTGAAGCACTTCAGAGCCCTTTGAAACGGCATTGATTTGATCTTCAACATTCTGGTTGCCATTGAAGTCCATTGTGTGGAGAAAAATCCTGAAATGTTTTCCTCAAAATACTTCATTTATTTTCCACTGAAGAAAGAAAGACATGAACATCTTGGATGGCATTGGGGTGAGTCAATTATCAGGAAATTTTCATTTTGAGGTGAACTAATCCTTTAATTTAGTTTAAATTGATGTACTAAAATAAACTAAAGCTGAAATAGAAACTAATAAAAACTATATAGGCATGTAAAAAAAAATGCTAAAAAAAGTACTAAAGCTTTAAATTCTAATACAAAATACAAAAACTTATTCAATATATTAAAACCATAAAAGTTCCTCAAGGATACTAAAATATCAGTGCAGTGAATATAACTTTGATATTGAATACACTGTGGTTTCAGTAATTCAGTTTTATATGATGATGATGATGATGAACTAAACTCACTCCAGAGAGTCGATGAGCTTCTTGGGCTCGACCGGAGGAGGGTAGATGACCTCATCGATGTGTCTGCGGTTGCAGTTGGCGTAGGCCGTGGAGATGTGGATGAAGGCCTGCAGGTTCTGCATCTGCTGAGCCAGAGAGAGGAGCTGCTGAGTGGCGATGACGTTCAGCTGCAAGGCATGCCTGCGGGACACATGAGCGTTACAAACTCAGCTCGCGGAACAACAGCTTCTATATGGAACCTTCAAGGGTTCCGTGACGTCAGGCGCTTCATATATGGAACCTTTTAGGGGTTCCAATCATGGGATCATTTTATGCATTAAGTTTTAATTCATTTTTAAGTACATTTTATGAATTAAGCAGCACGTAAACAAACTTTTTTGGCTAAAAGGGTTCTTTAAAATTGAGTCAAGAACACTAGAGTTCTATAAAGAACCTCACTGAAGCTTTTTTCCAAGAGTGTGACATTTAAGAGCAAAATTGACACAATAATCATTATTGTACAGTCTGTGACAAATTAAATGACAGTAAACTCATTTAGAAAAAATATTTATAAAAACTACAATAGTATATCAATGATGCTAAAATAACAGAGGGCCTTTATGCTGCTAAAGACTAATTAAAACTACTGCATTCTTAAAACACATTCTGTTACTAATGCTGTTTTTATTTTCCTTAAAATAAAAATGATGCAAAAGGTCCCTGGGAACAGATGTGTGAGTAGAGGAGGATCTGTGGGTTCGATGAAACCTTTCATGCTCTTGAGTCAGCGGTTCACTAATAAATCCCTCGTTCTTCCAGCAGTGTGAACATCTGTTCCTCAGCCGGAGATACACGACTCAGCAGAAGTATGTGCTCTCTCTCTGCATCTTTTTCCTCTGATTCTCTCATTCCTGAACCGTCTTTAACAAGTGTCGCTTTCATGTGCCATCATACACTACCATTCAAAAGTTTGGGGTCAGTAAGATTTATTCATGTTTTTGAAAGAAGTCTCTTATGCTCACCAAGGCTGCATCTATTTGATCAAAAACACAGTTAAAATTATAAAATATTATTAAAAGCTAAAATAACTGTTTTCTATGTGAATATGTGTTAAAAAGTCATTTATTCCTGCGATCAAAGCTGAATTTTCAGCATCATTACTCCAGAAAACAAATCTTAATGACACCAAACTTTTTGTCTAAGGATTAATATCTATCTATCTATCTATCTATCTATCTATCTATCTATCTATCTATCTATCTATCTATCTATCTATCTATCTATCTATCTATCTATCTATCTATCTATCTATCTACCTACCTATCTATCTACCTGTCTGTTTGTCTGTCTACCTACCTACCTACCTGTCTATCCATCCATCCATCCATCCATCTATCTATCTATCTATCCATCCATCCATCTAAACTCCAAGTTGACGTCCTCATGTAAGCTGATTGTCAATCCCTCTCTGAATGATGACTCCCTTCAGACACACGGTGCAAATATTCTGGAAATGTTGTGGCATGTCTGTAAGGCTCCTGTCACTCACTTCAGTGGTTCGTCGAAGCGTATGGTGGCGGCGCAGTGGAAGACGATGTTGATACGTGAAGTGAGTGTCTGTACATCCTCTGGACTGATGGCCAGGCCGGGCTGTGTGAGCTCGCTGCTGATGGGTATGATCTTCTGATGAAACTCAGGATTATCTTCACGCACCCGGTCAAACAGCTGCAAAACCAACACACACACACTCATGTCAATGCTGATACATCATTATATCACCACAAAGCATGACAATAACAAATTGAAATTAAATTATCAATCATTACATTCACTGGAGTACTCATACAGTTAAAAAAAAATACTGTAAAAAAATTTAAATACTGTATTATTTGAAAACCTAATGAGGGTCAACATTGAGAATAATTTGAATAAATACAAAAAATAAGTAAAAAATTTGATTGAATTAATAAAAAAAATAGGTAAATAAATAAAAAAAATTGGTTAAATAAAAATTGTATTCTTTGAAAAATGAGAATCACCATTGAGAATACATAAATACATACTGTATTATTTGAAAACCAAATAAGGGTCAACATTGAGAATAATTTGAATAAATACAAATAAAAAATTTAAATTGAGTGAATGAATAAATAATCACCCAATCACCATTGAGAATAACTAGAATAAATAAACAAATAAATACATACTGTATTATTTGAAAACCTAATGAGAATCAACATTTAGAATAAATAGATTAAATAAATAAAATAGGTAAATACTGTATGATCTGAAACCCTAGTGAGAGTCAACATTGAGAATAAGCTGGGAAAAAAAATTGTGAATGAATGAATGAATAAATGAATGGGTAAATAAATACTGTATTATTTGAAAACCAAGTGCGAATCACCATTGAGATAACTAGAATAAATAAATAAATACTGTAAATATTTGAAAAGCTAATGAGAATCAACATTGAGAATAAGGGGAATCAATAAAAAAAAAATTTTTTTTAAAGATATCACAACACATTTCAATAATGGGAATCTGGGTAGTAAATGAAAACCTTATGATGCACGGTCCTAAAAACAGGCATCATTTTCTTTACACTTCATACAATTTCTCACCTAGTTTGTTTTGATTTTGTGGTAAAATGCGATCTGTACATGTTTTTGAGAGAATTCACCCTTTCAGAAGATATTATGTAATTTTGAGTTGGTCAAACCACAAGATGCAAATAACAAGTCTCATCATATTATGTCACAAATTTCAGCGTTTATGTAACGAAAAAAACTGCAGGCTGAAAAAATAAGATATTCATTCACCGCCTTTTGCATGCGATTTCAGTCAGCGTATAATCTGATATCAAAAGAGGATTTGCAGAGGCTCTGTGTCCTCTCGGCTCGAGCTGACACACATGTGCTGACTTATGCTACCCACAATTCCAAGCGTCTGGCAGTGGCACATTCCCGACAGCCACAGCCAATCAGAATCCTTTCTCCGTAACCCCACCAGCAGGCACCAGCCGAGGGCCGGACAGATGCTGTGTGATGCCTCTGACAGCTGTTTGTCTCTCACACTCTCTCCAGCACAGCCAGTGTGGCGCTTTTTACATATTTATCCAACAGCAGATTTGCATTTCCTAAAGGAAACAGTGTTTGCACGGCATCAAAATAATAGTTCGAGGTGAGTTGCAGTGTAAATGAAACGGCTATATTGTAATGCAATTAATGATGCCATTTTTGTGATAATTTAAATGTCTTACATTGCATTTTGATGCATTTCCCTTTCTTTTTGTCTTTTGGATAAATAAATCAAAAGAAAAAGAAAAAGAAAAAGAAACAGCGGATCAGAGCTACTTAAATGCTGATTTTTCGAAGGCAACTGTCTGACTCTGAGATGGTGAACGGGAACATGGCATGTGTAACATTAGCAATTCTGACTTAATAACTCACAATTGCGACTTTATCTTGAAATTCTGAGCTTATAACTCACAATTGCGACTTTATATCACATAATTCGCAATTGCGAGCAAAAAAGTCCAAATTGTGAGATAAAAAGTCGCAAATACCTTTTTTATTTTTTATTCAGTGGTGGAAACAAGCTTCCATAGTTTCTGGTTCAAACAAATATGACTGAATTAAACCAATATTTCCGCTTGCCGTTGTATAGCATTTAGTACAGTTGAGCGAGCGGATCAGGAAATCTGAGCTGGTGTGAGTGAGTGGAGGCGGGGCTAATTTGCATATCTGCATATGCACATCCGCATATACTAAATGAAGCATGGGTGTAGAGTTACATTCAAGCTATTTTAATGCATGATTAAAGGAAATAACTTTTGTCATTTTGATTATTAAAGATGGGAATCTTTCCATTCCACAAAAGTTTCTTTATAGTGCAAAAAGGCTCTTTAGATTTTTGGAATGTTCTTCAAAATAAGAAAATATATATTATTTTTTTTCACTGTACACTTTTTCTATTACCTCGCTGTGAAAACCCTCTTTTGGAAGTGCATGCAAGTACTGACCATAATATAAAATGGCATCATTATAGTAGGATTTTGAATTCTAGATTAGATTTTGAAATTTAGGTCAATGGAGATTTAACACTGTAATGAGCACAGCTGTCCTTTTTACTGTAGTTAACCTAACTGTTAAACACCACATCAAAACCTTCCTGAAGGACGAGAACTAGCAATACACGTCACAATCCAGTTCTTCCTGTCTTTTGCCCAGGAATAACTGGGAAATTCTCTGGAAGTACATGACGCCTTATTGTAAAGTCTGCTTGCATGTCAGGACACAGGATGATTTTATTTGCTTTTGCAATGAGTTGGTTCAGTCATGCTGAAGATGTTGTCAAAGGCGTGAGATGTACAAGTTCATTCGTTTCACAAACTCTTTCTTGCACAATTAACAGGAAATTTCAAGATTTCAGTTAGAACAGTTGCTATAGGAGTTTTTTTAATATATATTAAACTATAATGCTTATGGTAAATCTGGCAATATACATATGACTGTCTTAATGTGATCCACAACACATTAAGAGAAAGATGAATAAAAAACAATAATAAAAACAAAATATTCAGCATTTAGACAGCGCATAAACTATTTAGATACCATAACATGACATAACAGTTTTTGCACCATCTCGTCTTTGACATCAAGAGAATTTCCGGTTACACTTTGTTTTAAGCTGTCCGTGTTACAGTGTAATTATCCATTTAAGTACTGAGTAATAATAAACTACATTTACTTACTATAGGGTTAGGAATAGGGGTTTGTTTAGGGTTAATTGCATGTAATTATGCATAATGTATCATTTATAGTTATTACTACAGTAACTACATGTGACGTGTGTAACAAGGACACTGTAAAATAAAGTGAATTTTCAAATGCAAAAACAAAATCATTGTGAAAATGATTATGGTCAAATATCCCACAGCTGCTGAATCCTCACACACTTAAACATGCAAATACTATGGGAATAAAGCCCAATAATATAATCTGAATGCATAAGTGTGGTCATAAATGCCATTAACTCAGATTACTAGAGAGATCAGACAGCATATGGGCCATGAGTGCAGTCTAGCCAACACACACACACACACAGATTTGGAGAGAATTCAGAGGATGCTGGGCAGAAAAGCATTTAGAAGGTCAAGATGAAGGTAAAACTACAGAGGAAAGCTCTGCTCAACTCAAACTCGAGGGAATGCGAGGCACTGGATCACTCAGACACGTGAAAGTGTTTCAAAAATGCACTAAGTGAAGGAAACGGAGCGCAGCCAAACTTCCTGCTGCGGTGTGTGTCGCCGGGCAACATAAACACAACACACCCCGTCTCCGCATGCATGCTGGCATGATGAAGCTCTATATGAGGAGAGATACAACCACTAGAGATGCTGTTCTTCAACAAGGACGGATCTTTCTATCAACTGTTTACAATTCTTATGTGCAATACTCGCTCTCTCAGAAGCTTTAACATCCTCGCATATGTTTAAATGCACATATACAGTCATCTAAAGCTACATTAACATCATTTTGTGCATATTAAGTATTGACGTCATCATGCCTTTACTGTCCTCTTGAAAAATGTTCATTTGCACTGTTGTCCTGAATGTTTCTTTTTCACTGCATGTACTGTTTATGTTTAAATCAAACGTATATGTTCATTAGGTTACTTTTATATAGGCCACATAGGTGTATTTCTTTAATATTTTTGCAATATATTTAAATATATGTGTATTTTTTAAATATTTTTATAAATTGAAATTTATTTAAATGTATTTAAATTGGTGCTGGCAAATCTAACACACACGGACACACACAGGAACTATACTCTCATTCCTGCGTAATAATCAAGAAACTTTGCTGCCGTACCATGGGTGCAGCAGGCGTACTGATATGACGCAGCGCCTGAAAATAGTCCCCAGCTCAGTAACTTCCAACATGACCGGGACTAAGTTTGTCTAACCTATTAGACCTATTTTCAGGCGCTGAGTCATATCATTACGCCTGCTGCACTCATGGTACGGCAGCAAAGTTTCTTGATTATTACGCAGGAATGAGAGTATAGTTCCTAGCCATATCAGCCTAGAAAATCGCAAATTTACATTTTCCGTCGGTCTTAGTACATGGTGTAACTACAGAAGAGTCAAGTTTTAAATAGGAAAAATATCGAAACTCTTTGGTCATTTTTTTTGAGAGAGATGCTAATGGTCTTGTCCGATTCAATGATCTATGCTAAGCTATGCTAAAAGTGGTACCGCCAGACCCGGAGATCGGCTGAATGGATTCGAAACCGGTAAAACTCAACTGTTTAACTCTGGGGGAGTTGTAAAATGAGCCTATTTCCAAAAAAAAGTGGAGTATCCCTTTCATAAATCATTATCTTGAGCCAAATAAGCAAGCTGACATTCAGTACAACTCATATCTTTTATTTAGAAGACAAACAAATGTCCTTTACGTCTTTTGGTTTGTCAAGAGATTTAAAGCACCGTTTTTGAAGAGTGCTCTAGTACGTAAGAACGAGCCTATGATTGAATCTGGAAATAAAGCAAAATAACTGAGAAAAATATGAGATAATCCTCAGATGACATGTCCGTAATTTATAGCAAAACATCTAGCGTTAATTCGATCTCAAACAGATTCATTAAAAGTAGTTATTACTCCTATTACCAACGTGGTTGAACTACCAATTTGCGACAATATGGTTTCGGGAAACAGTCGTGACTAGCTAGCATCGTACTACGGTAGTGAAGCAGCGAGTTACGTCGTTGAACGGGAAACACACCCCAGACTGTTACTAGAGTCACACTAGGACAAAGTGCATTCAGAAAAATCCTCCAACAGTTCAGACTCATTATTTTAAAACTGGGTTGTAAGAGAAAGGAAGTGGCATGTAGAGAAAGCACAGCACACGTTCAGCGTACTGAGGTCAGGGGTTCACCGAGGTCGACCACTGCAAACATTTGCTTTCTCTGTGGTGAAAATAGCAAATAGTGCATTGTGGGATGGTGGTATTCTGTGCCAGTCCACCACCAGGCCCTCTGGCACAAATAATCCAATTGTGTGTAAGTGAGAGAGAGAGAGAGAGAGAGATAATACTCCTTCAGTTGCTTTACTGTTGTGCCCTTGGGTGAGTGGTAAATGTACACAAATGTCCTCAAACTACACACACAAATGGGTCCATTAATTCTCTCTTTCTTATGTGTTTGAAGAAATATAAAGCAGGATCACATTAGACTAGGAATGAAACAGCCTAATGACTAAAAGAAGGATGAAGGTTAGTGACCGAATGAGCTGAAAAGAAAGAAAGAAGTGTGTGTGTGTGTGTGTGTGTGTGTGTGTGTGTGTGAGGAACAGGACGATCTGATTGCAGAAGAGGCTTATGATCCTGTAGAGCTAATGTAAGAGAGCCACTTTATCACAGGTAGATCAATATCCCTCTTCCTGGACGAGACTAATGCATTAATAATTAATTATAAGACTAAAAATGCAGACAACACACATCAAACTCTCCAAACCATGTTCTACAAACATAAGAGCAATTCAAATGAGAACTAAAGTTAGTGTGTCTTGATTCATTGTCTCGCCACAGACGACCACTGTACGTGCACTACTGTAAACACAGTTTTACAAGCTCAGGGACGAGTCAAGATGATTGTCTGTGGTAAATGAACACTACAAGCTACTAATATAGCAGTGTTGTAGTACCCGAGTCTGACATATTTTCATGTTTATGTCTTTGTCTTGTCAAGGATGTACTGTATGTAATTATCTGGCCTCGACTACAACACTGAAGAGTTGTGAAAACTACCTTGAAGCGCTATTTGATTATATTATCAGTATCATTTTAAAAACCAAAGCTGGAACAAAAACAAAGCAAAGTTAGTGAGACAGCATGTGTTTTACCATAAATTACCATTAATATATATATGTATATATATATATATATATATATATATATATATATATAAACCATAAACACTAAATTAAACCAATATAATTAAACATACCTAAACATCCAGTATATAATTTAATCAAAAAAAATAAAAATCTTTTAGATTCTTTAGATATTAGATATTAAACATGTCTATACTATGTCGTTTTTTTGGACATGTACCCTAGTATTTCTATTGCATTCTTTAAAGTAGTTTGTAAATACTATGGTATATGAATATGATAATCATTTGGTACCACTAGAATCCATCCGCCTGTATGTTTGTCTATCTATGGTTTTATTTTTGTCTTTTTTCTCAGAAATGTGTCACTTTGGTTTTCAGTAGCATTGCATGGGTTAATGTAGTTTGTACATTAAAGGTGCAAAAGTTCTGATATGATTTATCTTTGTTTAATTTTTTACACCACAAAAACCAGCTGTTTAAACAGGGGTGTGCAGACTTTTTATATCCACTGTGTGTGTGTACACTATACTGGCCAGTGTTTCAGTTTCATTGTCCAACCCCATATATATATATATAAATCTGTTGGTCGGTCAGAATCTGGTGACAGGCCGTTTAAATGACCAAACAATAGACACATCTGTTTGATGAATAGCATCCCACATTAAATATTCTTTACCCCAAACACACAACCAGTCACACAAGCTGCCTGTTTGAGCTTCTGAGCATTCTTTACATGTACGCGCACACACACACACACACGGTGGGACCTAATGAGGGCTTATATCAGAGGTCACAGAGTTTGCACGGCGCTGACAGAATCTGTCCATCTGACTCATAATGCTAATCTGCGTCTCATAATATTCGAGCTTCATTCTGGCTCGGGTTCAGATCTCACATCGCTCAGGCACAAGTCACAGCAGTCGAGTGTGTGCTGAGATCAAACTACTCAAACGTTCAGCATTCACAACCAAGAAAACAGTAAGCCTGTCATGACTATGAGTTTTGTACAGACAATTAATTGTCATACAATTAATTTGAATCTATTTTGTTCATATCGTTTACAATGTAAGCCTATTTTTTACTCGGAATCGTATATTTATTATGATAATAATGCCTATTTTTAATACTGTGAAAATGTATAATATTTCTAAAAAAATTGCTATTAGATTGAATAAGATATGCAGATATATATAGATGTTTAATTAGTAATTGTGACAGGCCTATAAAGGGTTATTATAGTTAATTTAAACTAAAAACATACAGAAACAGAATAACCTAACTGAAATACAACAACAACAAAAATTATATATATACACAAACTCTGTGACCTATATGCATCTTTGATATTTGGTAGCTAAATTGTTGGTAGGATGTTGCTGTAGGATCCTAACTGACCCAAATAAGTCCATCTCTGCGATAAATAACCCACAAATGAGGTGGACAATACACAACTTCCTTACTTGAGTGAAAGTACAGATACTACTGGTCAAATATTACTCCGTCACAAGTACAAGTTGTAAAGACCGATTTTTACTTCAGTAAAAGTACAGAAGTACTTGTTTTTAAAAGTACTTAAGTATCAAAAGTAAATTTCATGCATTGTTATATTATTGTTGCATTGTTGTGTGTAATACTTCAGTCCCTTATGCCTCTGAATCTATGCCTGCCCTCATATTAATATCACATTTATCTCTAGAACACAGTTCCAGTGGGATTGAATGTGAGATTGAATAAGTCACTCAATAACGTCCACAATGGTTTCGGACACCCAAATGGCTGTACCCTCAAATACTGCCCTATTTAAAGTTTTTTGGCTTTTAGTATGAATATGTTAGCCTTACTGTTATCTATAAGATAGTGTGCACCAAAACAATGACAAAATTCACATTTAGAAGACCAAACCCAACTATGAAAATGAAAATCAGGTTGATGTCAGAATCCAACGCCAGATTGACATTAAACTTCAACGTTGGACAGACGTTGTATTGTGGTTGAAAAACTAAAATCGGGTTGACGCCAGAAACCAACATCAGTCGGTTTCTGACGTCAATCCGACTTTCATTTCCAGCCAAAATGCAACCCCTGCGGGTCCCTGCCACCAAAATCATCCCCTGACTGACGTTACTACTTTCTACTCAAGGACCTGACAGAATTGTAGTGGAGTAAAAAGTACGATTTTTGTCTTTAAAATGTAGTGAAGTTAAAGTAAAAAGTTTCCAGAAAAAATAATACTCAAGTAAAGTACAGAGATACTCAAAAAGTGTACTTAAGTACAGTACTCAAGTAAATGTACTTTGTTCCTGTCCACCTCTGCCCGCAATATATACAATATCCCTAATTTTAAGCGTTCCTCTTTGCTGGAATGTTCTGATCATATAAACCATGTGAGCAACTACAGCAAACGGCCATACAAAAATAATTGCTCCATTATTCAGGATATGACTCATCACATAAAAGAAAACACTTATTCCATCCCTGCATTTTCCAAACTGTCCTGAGCAGCGTATGCAGAGAGACTATAGCGCCACTCCTCAAACATAAACGCCTGAGGCAGGAGATCAGACAAACTCTTGTGGTGAAGCATCACCTCACTGTGGTTTCAGGGCACAGTGTGTATGGAAATACTGTTTGACTTCTGAACGATACCATATATGGGTGGCGTTTGTGGTGGGGTTGCCACGGCAACAATCAAAGAGCATTTTACAATGTGGCCCCTAGGGAGACTTTTCCTGCCGGTTTTCAGAGTATCAAGTTCAAGGAAAACAATAAAGATAAACCCTGATGAGCGCATACGTGTAAACACAGATGGATTCAGGGGTTTCTCTGGAAAGCTTTGTGCACCTGCACCGGTTCTGCATGGTTTGACGGAACTAACTTTTTAAGGATCAACACATCCTGCAGACTGAAAGTTAGGACGCGATCAAATTCCATCCGTTTACAAAGGCAGAAATATCCTGTGACAGAAAGATGGTCATGAAAGATACCAGACAATGCACTGCATCGGGCTTTTGTTTGCAAAACCTGAAAAGGGAGAAACGCGCAATGTTTTAGAAAGGCAGCAAATGTCTTAAAGTGACCTGTGACACAGTTCCCGACGTCTTAAAGTAGGGCTGCATGTTTAAGAGGAATAAAATGATGTGATTGTCAGTGAAGAGCGGCACGTTTCTTTTACATGCGAGCGGCTCATGATCTGGTGAATTTATTTTCTCAGTTCTCAGTAAATGTTGCTCCACTTCGAGTCGCTTATTACACGCATTTGGGAACGAAACATGCAACAACCATATTAACCAACTTGTAATGAGAAACACTTATAAACCGGCTGTGGTCAACAAGACAGAAGCTTTAAGGGATCCGTGTGGTTTTCCACCAAAACAAAAGCTTGATAGATTAATGTTTGAAAATTAAAAAAAAATAATATATAAATATAAGTATATATATATATATATATATATATACATAAACATTAGCAATATTTCTTACTTTAATATTATTAATTAATAAAAATAATAATAATCACCATACTGAAAACAACAAAACATTATTACGATTATTATTTTATAGTCATATTAATACATAATCACAAAATCTTTGGACAAATTGTGCAAAAGTAGCAAAGCAAAAAAGTGTTTTTAATTATTTAGTAAAAATAATCATAATTAAACATTATTATTGTAATTATTATTATTATTAATAATAATAATAAAAACATTATTATTAATATTTTGTCATATTGACATATAATCAGAACATTAAAAAAAAAAAATTGTGCAGTCCTACAAACTAGCATAGAAAAACAATAAAAAAGTACAAATTTCAATACATTATTCCCCTTATCTCTCCTTATCTTAAAAAGGATGGTGAGTAAATGTCAGACGAGAAGAGTGTTCTCCTCACCTTACTCTTCATCATGTCCTGGACGCGCTCCGACATGGACTGGCCCGCCTTCGGCCTGACGAGGATGTACAGGGCCTTGACCTCGGGGCACGAGCGCAGGAGTTTCTCCACCAGCACCTTTCCCATGAAGCCCGTCGCCCCCGTGATCAGCACGTTCTTCCCCGCGTACCACTCCGAGATCGAGGCCATGATGAGTATGACAGATGAACGCCGGTCCTCCTGGACACTGAGAAACGGAGAGAGAATTTACCAGTCAAAACATGTCATGCTCATCAGCAAGAGATACTATTGTTTGACTCAAAGGACACTCCGCCAACCGGAAAAATACAGTCAACTGGCTCTCCAGCAGTGACACTTAAGACATTAATGTGTGCACAAATAAAGTAACTAAGGATTTGTCCCTTTGCTATGCCCCACCCTCCATAGTAACTGTTTGTGGTTGCACAACTGTGGTGTTGCTAATGCTAAGCGGTGGCTTTGTGGTTTCTTACTGGTATAAGAGTTATTTACCATCCGCTAGGTGACAATTGTGCGTCTGCTCATTCAGTAAAGGAACTGCACACATACACTGAATGTTGATACTTAGTGTTCGGTGTTTGTTTAGCACTTGCGTGAGCAATAGAGTAACAGTTATGTTTGACTTGGCAAACACACTAATAAACAATGAGTAGGTGTGTGTGTACAAACGTTTGACTGGTGATGTAGATTCATTCAACCTGGAGCTTTTGCGTTCGTACAGAGCTGACATGGTTTAGTCAATAACATACACTTATAATATAATAATATAATATTATACATACATGCACACACATATGAACTACATTTTATTATATATATATATAATATACTTACTAGAATATATTTGTATAATATAATAATTACAATATATAAAATACATTAAACTAATGTATCATTTATATATATTTAAAAAAATATATATTTATATAAATTATATATAAAAATTCTATACATAAAAGGTTATTATATTATATATAAAATTCCTACTAACCAAAAGAAAAGTTAAAAGTAAAAAAAAAAGAGGGTTTTTTTTGTACCTTTTTAGCCATATTCATTAAAAAAAACTGACAGGAATAAAATGAAACAGTTAAAATTTGTCAAATTTAAGTATAGGCTATATGTTAAACACATTGTAAAAATACAATGTGTTAAATAAAATAAATGTTTTTAAAATCATTTTAGTAATGTATCATCTTTGACAGCCCTAAAAACTAAATATACTAAAACTTGATTAAAATTTTAAACTGAATTAAATTAATTAATTTAAATTAAATTGAAAACTAAAAACTGGAATGACAAACAGAAGAAAAAAGAAGTAAACATCCATTTAAAATCAGCATCTACTTAATGCAGTCTGTCATCCTTTCTTCCTCCGGTCCCCTCGGCTTTAAGAGAGAGAAGTAAATCAAGTCTCGTGGCAGCGATTTATGACTCATTACATTTTCTGCCAGCTATTACATCATGACACGAGTCCCCGCGCGGCGTCTGTTCAAGTCTACGGTTCACACACACTCTCATCTGAGCTCTGACCACCACAAACACCCCACCCGGATACTGGGAATACGACTGACTGGGATGAGGAAGACTGCAGGTCAGAGAGGATTAACACTTGAAAACCCTGTGAATGAATCTGACATTACTCTCTCTCACACACACACACACACACACACACACACACACACACACACACACACACACACACACTCAAAGACTGATACTGTAAACGACAGCAACAAGCAATCTGTCCTACCAGGGAGCCAATTATCTCTGGTTATTTTTGAAGGTCAGTGAATTTAATTGGACAAGCCGCTTCCATAGTGAGAGGTATTTAATACAGTACATTCAGACACATGTGATGATGGCATGAAAGTGTGTTAACTACTAATAGCTGATCTCAGTACAGTCTCTCACTCCGCAGGTGTCAGGCTCAAATCTTCTCAACTGCTGTTTCAGACTCATGGGAGATTCACGTTTTTTTCCCCTTCACAAAATTCATTTTTCTAGTGTTTTCTTGCATTACCTTTCCCTCCAGGCTCCAGCTTGCTTTTTTGTTTCATTTGTGTTTACTATATACCGTTCAAATATATATACCACAGTTATATACCGTTCAAAAGTTTAGGGTTGATAAGATGTATAAGTGTTTTTGAAAGAAGTCTCTTATGCTCAGCCAGGCTGCATTTATTAGATTAAAAATACAGTAAAATTATGAAACATTATTACAATAAAAAAAAAAAAATCTGTTTTCTATGTGAATATATTTTAAAATGCAATTTATTCCTGTGATCAAAGCTGAATTTTCAGCATCATTACTCATTAGTCTTCAGTGTCACATGATCCTTCAGAAATCATTCTAATAAGCTGATTTGCTACTCCAGAAACATTTATTATTATTATTATTATTATTATGTTTAAAAAACAGTTGTGCTGCTTCATATTTTTGTAGAAACCATGATACATTGCTATGTTCAGAGTTCAAACAAAAATCCGATTTTTACCCAGATACCCAGATGTGTTTTTGAACGTCTGGACAGCAGAAAAACACATGAAATCGGACACATATGGAGGTGTATCAGATTTTTACAGATGTTTCTCAGTCTGGACGCTCTGGCTGTTAAAAACGTATTTCAAACCGTCTTTTGCATCACTCTTAATGTGACACAACAATAACATCAAAACCAGTGACGGAAATGCCGGAAGTATTCACACGATGTTGAAATGGTGTATATGTCCAGAGATTTCGGCATTTTCCTGTGTGACGGAGGAGTTCTGCACTCGACGGGACACTTATTTGAAGAGCGATTTGATTAGCTCCTAAAAGCTTTTAGTAGCTTCTTCGGGGTTCCCCATTACACGCGACCTACACATGACCATTGTTTCTTCTGTAACTGTGTTTAATGATACAATGATGAAGTATGAAATCAAATTAAATTAAATAGCGAGATTTTTCCTGCATCCGTCACATATGTGGGAATGCAAGTTTTGGGTATGGGTTTGCCTACGTCATGGTCATGGTGTTAATAACTGAACAGATTTAAAATTCACTCAAGCACATTTAACTTCTGTGTTTTAAGTAGAAGTTTGCGATGTTTTTATTGCATAACAGCTTCATGGCATTTGATTTTTGGAAGTAGTTGAAGTATATCAGTTCCTTCTAAAGCTCTAAAGGTATTTACATCAGAGAATGGCTTCCTCAACTGACCTCAAGAGCACGAAGACGCTTTGAACAAGAGCAAACGCAACATCCTCTTTCCTGCACGGATGCACACCGGCCTCGGAAACAAGACCAGCACGATGAGCTCTGATGTTTGAGGTTTCAAACCTTCAAATGCTTGATGTTGGGTCTTCAGCAAGTTTCCATCCCGTCTGGCTAGAGCTCTTCCCATAATGTTTAGGCATTAGGTCAGTAGGCGGAGAGTAGATGATCTTCTGTGAATGTTCGAACGCATTTACACTACGAAAGCCAATCCGGTCAACGCGTTTTCGACAACCTCTGGAAGTGGTCAAAAGTGAAAGCTCAAAACGTTTTAGACCCTGTATTTAGCGTCGTCCACTTGTGATCCGATCGACTAAAACGCATCTTAACACCAGGTGTAAACAGGGCCTGTGTGTCTTGAGTTTGCCCTGTCTTCGCATAAGTGACTATTTTAGGAGCCTTAAACAAATGTACATTTGGCAGCTTTCAGTATAATCCGGCTGAAAAGAAATGCGTTTCCTAAAACTATTCCTAAAGTGATTTCCTCATGATTTGATTCGCACACAACTTGTTTACTGATATAAAGAATATCTCCCTTTGAAGTGACATTTTTCATGCTCAAACAGCAACTACACACACTAAAGAAAGATGAACATGTCAAAAAGCGTAGTAGGTCCTCTTTAACACACATGCAAACATACGTCAGCAACACCGGTGCGATTTATTTTATTATGCACAACTTCAGCAGTGTCAGATACGAGCTATATTCCAGCGGCGAGCTGATACAGTCCTGATACAATACACCACAACTAAGTCTTTTTATTTGGGCTTGAATTACGGGAAGTGTCGGCGAGAGCAACTTTATATGGGCATCTGTTTCTGTGTCTCTTCCAAGAATGAAGACACAAACACGAAGCAACCCATCACACAATCACTCTCACCGGCCAACATAACCTCGTCTGGGGTTATAAAGGACACTGCGTACAAAACAAGCATGAACCACAGGAAACAAGCTTCCCAAACAGGAAGAGGATTTCAGATCTGTTGAGATCCGCACGGATTACCGATTACAGTTTAGAGGGCTGTTGCAGGGTCAATGCAGGTTAAACTTTATCATCATCACAGTTGTAGGTTGATAAGAGCTGCTCTGTAATGCACTTGCAGTGGAAGTCTATGGGAAAGATATTTCACTTGTCACTGATGCTGTACATAGATGTTGAGATGTTTTGAAGTCAAACCTTTAGGGGAGATTTGTGTGTTTGACCCAACATTAATAATAATCATAAATGTTTCTTGAGCAGCAAATCAGCATATTAGAATGATATCTGAAGGATCATGTGACACTGAAGACTCGAGTAATGATGCTGAAAATTCAGTTTTGATCACAGGAATACATTTCCAAAGTTCAGAAAGTTCTACGACAAACTAATGCTACTGATAGTAGGCATGTTGACTCGCTGCCGTTAGTCACATTACAGCATCGAGTGTGTGTGTGTGTGTGTGTGTGTGTGTGTGTGTGTGTGTTGATTGATTTGCCCTACATCAGTTAAATATCCTCTGGGAGCAGCGAGAGCAGATTGCTAACATCATTAGCTAATGCATGACTCTAACACTCACTGCTCTGCTCAGTGTACATTAAGATATGGCCAATAATGACATCTCATTAGAACAATACACTTTAAAGTCTAGCACAATATATCCACATTTATCAGAGGAGTTTGCAGAGGCAATATCAATAATATGTCAATCAAATGGAAAGTTTCTGTGGATGTTAAAGGTTCTTCATTGAATCATCAATGCCAATAAAGAACGTTTCATTATTAAAGGGGACCAAAAGTCTTGATTTTGTTTTTGGGCTCTACTAGAATACATTATTTTTCCCATATTCTCCATTGTTGCAGCTCCTCTTTTCCCAGTCTGTCAGTAACGCTCTGTTTAGTTCCTGTCTCTGTGAAGCCCCTCCTTCTGAAAAGCACAATGTGCTCTGATTGGTCGGCTGGATCAGTGTGTTGTGATTGGTCAAGTGCTTCAATCATGTTTGGGAAATGTCCCGCCCCTTACAATAGCCCGCAGTTTCAACACACTACTAACTAACTCAACCAGGCCCCGCCCCCTTATTCTGCGAATGCCTTGGACAAGTTAGAGAATTAATTAGACAAGGAATATTTCTTGACAAGATTGTGAAACACTTTTTCGTCTCATAAATCCTTTCTTAAAAAGAAACCAACTTCACAACATGCCAAAGGAAGTCGCACAACATCCTTCATTCATTCATTCACTTACTGAGCCTCTGTATAATGATTCTCATCAGAGAATGTCGCAGCTCAAGATGCCTCAAAACATGAAAGTCAAACAATTGAGGAGTTCCAAAGGAAACACCGTCCCCTGAGGCTACAGATGAGCGTTTGGCGTACATTGTGTGCTGATTGCAAAAGCAACGCAAGACATACTTTCTTTAGCCTGGCCTGCCCTGAGGTTACTGAAGCGAAAGCATTCATGTTCTGTGAGTCGAAATCAGTCATTCCTGAAACATTTTAGCATGTCAGACACCAAAGACGACGTTGGGACACAAACAGAAGAGCAGGTATGACTTGAGGTTATGAATTTATTGGGTTACATGAAAACATGGGCATTCATCACTTTTATGCAAATAACATATTTTCCTGCAAGAAGCTGAGGTGTATTTGGGAGTCTGGATTGTAGGGTGCTCACAAAAACTTGCTTTGCTATGCATTTTCAGCTCAAAAAAAGTCTTTTATTTTATTTATTCATTTAAATATGTATTTTATCATGAACATTTCATATTTATTACTCTTATTATTCATTTTCTCCTTTCTTTTATTTTGATTTCCTTGCATCGTACGATGAATCCACTATCCATTTAATCTGATTACTATTAATAGGAAAGACAGAATGTATATTATGGTTATATATATATATATATATATATATATATATATATATACACACACACACACACACACACACACACACGATTCAGGTGGAGAAATTGAAAAAAATTGTCATTACAATTAGTTGTGGTGTCACTATTGACCATAGTTAGTGTTAAACTAAGATTATACAATTAAATATTACAGTTAAACTTACTCATCCAGCATTTTATTCGTTTTGAACTTTAACCGATTTGACTTGTCATTTTAGTCTTGTAGATAATAAAAGCAGGTGAGAAAATCCCATTAACTTTCACTGAAGAACAAACCGGAGACATCTAGAAACCAGAATATCACAGACACTTGAGACAGCAAAAAAAAAAAAAAACACCCTAGCAATGCTAGCAACTGAATGAATAAATGAAAGAATGACTATCTATCTATCTATCTATCTATCTATCTATCTATCTATCTATCTATCTATCTATCTATCTATCTATCTATCTATCTATCTATCTATCTATCTATCACCATTTCAGTCATTTCCGACTCTGATTGTAAGGGTGAAACCGGAGCACCCCGAGGAAACCCACGCAGAAACAGGGAGAACATGTCCGGGACCTCCTGGCTGTGAGGCGACAGTGGGCCGCCCCAAAGAACGACTACCTCCTATAAATACATCAATAATTCACCTGTTTAATAGGGCAGCAATGGATTGTTGCTAGTCTAGCGGCTCTGTCAGAAGTGGTTCTGGCTAATTAGGCTTGTAGTATAAATAGCAGCTCCAAGTCACATTAATTATAGTCCAGTCCAGAGGGAAATACACAGTTAAAATGACTACAAACTCTATTATGAGTAAAAGGAGAACAAGACTGTGCGATGTAAATATAGAAGCACTAGGGCTGGTTTTACATCCTCAGCTAATAACTGTAGGCCAGGAACAAAATAATAGCATTCAAGTATCATTTCTTTCTTTTTTTTTTATATACACTCATAACAATAATGGTTCTTTATCTGAATATATGGTTCCATGAAGAACATCTTTAACATTCACAGAATCTTTACATTCCACAAAAGGTTCTTTATTGTAGAAAAGGGTTCTTTCGATTTTTAGAATGTTCTTCACACAAAGAAAAATAAAATGTTATTTTTGGTTATTTTGGTTTATTATTTTTAACTGTTCACTGAATGGTTCTTTGTGTCACGATTCTGTTCTGTCTGAGTGTTTTTTGTCACTAGTCACATGTCTTCCTTTGTTTTGTTTTCCCGCCACTCCTTGGTTTCCATGGTTACCCTCATTAGTTCATTTGTATCACCTGGTTCCTCGTTAGTCTTGTCAGCTGTGTCTTGTTTCCCTGATCTGTTCTCCCCTGTATTTAAGCCCTGAGTGTTTCAGTCTTCACTTGTCGGTCAATGTTTAATGTTAGGTTCCTGTTCTGAGCACACGCTCCCTGTTTTTTGTGTATCTGTTATATTTGAGTATTAAAACCTTGGAATACTTCATCTTCGAGTTCGCCTCCTACTTCATCCCACCCAGGAAGCCTGACAGATTGACCGACCTTAAAAAAGAAAAGAAGATGGGGAGATTGATTGCGGGGATCCTCTGGCCCCGAGCTCGTAAGCTGGTGTCGAATAGTGCAGACCTGGCTTTAAAGATGTTCGACCCAGCCTTCATGTCAGTCAGAAAAGCCATTGAACACGCTGGTCCAGTCGAGCCTGCACTTCACGCCGGTCCAGCCGAGCCTGCACTTCACGTCTGTCCAGCCGAGCCTGCACTTCACGCCAGTCCAGCCGAGCCTGCACTTCACGCCAGTCCAGCCGAGCCTGCACTTCACGCCAGTCCAGCCGAGCCTGCACTTCACGCCAGATCTGCCGAAGCCAAGGCAGTATGCGTCATGCCCGCCGCCCCTGAGACTGTGAGCGTTATGCCCGCTGCACCTGTGACTGACAGCGTCGTGCCCGTCAAGCCAGAGACTTTCCGCCCAGTATCTCCTGTTCCTGTCCTCAGCCAGAGTCCGGACGAGAAGGACTTAATTGACCTTTTTTCAGAGCCCCCTTCGCCGCTGGTCCCGCCCAGCTCAGAGCCCCCTTCGCCGCTGGTCCCGCCCAGCTCAGAGCCCCCTTCGCCGCTGGTCCCGCCCAGCTCAGAGCCCCCTTCGCCGCTGGTCCCGCCCAGCTCAGAGCCCCCTTCGCCGCTGGTCCCGCCCAGCTCAGAGCCCCCTTCGCCGCTGGTCCCTTCCAGCTCAGAGCCCTCTTCGCCGCTGGTCCCGCCCAGCTCAGAGCCTTCATCTCCGCTGGTCCCGTCCAGCATAGTGCATTCTTCTCCGCTGGTCCCGTCCAGCATAGTGCATTCTTCTCCGCTGGTCCCGTCCAGCACAGTGCCTTCATCTCCGCTGGTCCCGTCCAGCACCGTGTCTTCATCTCCGCTGGTCTCGTCCAGCACAAAGCCCTCACCGCTGGATCTGCCCAGCACAAGGCCCTCACCGCTGGATCTGCCCAGCACAAAGCCCTCGTCGCTGGATCTGCCCAGCACCGAGCCCTCGTCACTGGATCTGCCCAGCACCGAGCCCTCGTCGCTGGATCTGCCCAGCACCGAGCCCTCGTCGCTGGATCTGCCCAGCACCGAGCCCTCGTCGCTGCCCTGCACCGAGCCCTCTCTGGTACCCGGGACTTTTCCCAAGTATTTTTTGGGGGGGGGGCCATAGGGCTCCGTCCTGGCCACTCGAGGGGCCATGGCCACCTGAGGGGTCCTCACCGCCACGGCCACCCGAAGGGTCTTCTCCACCGTGGCCACCCGAAGGGTCTTCTCCGCCGTGGCCACCCGAAGGGTCTTCTCCGCCGTGGCCGCCCGAAGGGTCTTCTCCGCCGTGGCCGCCCGAAGGGTCTTCTCCGCCGTGGCCGCCCGAAGGGTCTTCTCCGCCGTGGCCGCCCGAAGGGTCTTCTCCGCCGTGGCCGCCCGAAGGGTCTTCTCCGCCGTGGCCGCCCGAAGGGTCTTCTCCGCCGTGGCCGCCCGAAGGGTTTTCTCCGCCGTGGCCGCCCGAAGGGTCTTCTCCGCCGTGGCCGCCCGAAGGGTCCTCACCGCCGTGGCCGCCCGAAGGGTCTGCTCCACCGTGGCCACACCTACAGTCTGCTCCGCCCTGGAGGCTTCCTGCCTTGTCTCCCTTGCCTTGTCTTCCCCGTCAGCCTCCAGGGCGCCCACCCTCCCACCCCTTTGGTCTTTCTACGGCGCGAGGACGCGCCTACCGGGAGGGGGGAGTTATGTCACGATTCTGTTCTGTCTGAGTGTTTTTTGTCACTAGTCACATGTCTTCCTTTGTTTTGTTTTCCCGCCACTCCTTGGTTTCCATGGTTACCCTCATTAGTTCATTTGTATCACCTGGTTCCTCGTTAGTCTTGTCAGCTGTGTCTTGTTTCCCTGATCTGTTCTCCCCTGTATTTAAGCCCTGAGTGTTTCAGTCTTCACTTGTCGGTCAATGTTTAATGTTAGGTTCCTGTTCTGAGCACACGCTCCCTGTTTTTTGTGTATCTGTTATATTTGAGTATTAAAACCTTGGAATACTTCATCTTCGAGTTCGCCTCCTACTTCATCCCACCCAGGAAGCCTGACACTTTGAGGAACCAAAAATGTTTTTTCTATGGCATCACTGCAATAAAATATTGGAACCTTATTTTTAAGAGTGTATTTCTGTTTACATTTAAAGATTTAGTTCAAGTTTTAGTAAAAGTTTTTGTCATTTTTATCATTTTATATATATATATCCATATGCTTTTTATTATTTTATTTCAGTTTTAGTAATTTTAGAGCAACATGATAAACTAAATTCAAATGAAAAAAATGTTGCTAACTGAAATAAAAAAAGTTGTCATATATTTTTATATATATTATACACTTTATTTTAAGGTGTCATTGTTACAGTGTAATTATATATTTAAGTACTGAGTAATATTAATTAACTACATGTACTTCCTATAGGGTTAGGGTAGGATTAGGGTTTGGTTGAGGGTTAGTTGCATGTAATTATGCATAATTTACTGTTATTTCTTCGGTAAGTACATGTAACATAATAACAAGGACACTGTTAAATAAAGTGTTACCTAATAACCCTGGTTCAAGTTTAGGTTTTAGGCTTTGGTTCTATGTAAATGAAAGCTGAATCTGATCCGCTTTGCTCCTGTTATGACTTTCAGCTTATGCATAAGAAGCACCACATCACATAACACCATCTTCACAGTGTCAAGATGGTTAAAGCTGCGAGAATTATTTATGCTGCGTTTAATTCCGTGTCTGTTTTAAGAGTGAAAACCACAGATTAACATGTGTAAATATACTGGCGGTCCGCACTTCTACGGTTCACCCCCCTCATTCGTTCTCAGTGTGACCCATGAAGGCCTGCTGATCATCAAGTCAGCTCTAATCTCAACATCCTCGCCTTGAGGTCTCAGTGCTGAACACTGCTGATATGCTGTAGGAGTGTGTTCAACTTCAGGGTAAAGTGAACGGCTGGAGAACACAGATCAAACTAAAGGTCAGAGATACAGTAAGATGACAGATCAGTTGACAATGAGGATTCATCAACAAACGAGAGCCAGGCCTTTCAAATCAGCATGAAAGAGACGTTGCAATCATCTTTTCTTCCCTATTGTGACGTATATCCAAGTGAAATGACTTGTGGAACAAGAACAAATAGTGCTTGATTTTGTCTATGGGAATTGATTAGATGGTTGTGGTTTGCTATTGGTCGATCTCATGTGAGTGACAGGTTGCCCCGCCCTCAGGCAAGTAAACACGAGTTAATGAATTTAGAATATAATGATGTGTACGGATTAATTATTTATAATATATGCTGCAATATTCTATAAAAATATTGGATTTCATTGTGACTTTAAAAACGCCCTCCACACACTTGATCCTGGATCTGTCTCACTCCTGCATGTTTATCATTGGATACATTTCTGAATGAATGATGCAACTGACACTGATTGTGGCCACTATCTGCAGATGGCCCTGTCTGTCTGTCTCCTGCAGGATCAGTATCAAGGTCCAGATAAGGGAGCAGACATCGTATTTAGCACAGCTCTTTTAGTCAAAGCACAGCGTTACGCACGTGCCGTGACTGTATGAACTTGCTGGCATGTCTCCCTATACATTCTACTGTACTTGATCTCTCTATATATACACAGGGGTATGTGAGACTGTATGTTGTTTACGGTCTATTAAATATTGAACAGTTTATATTTAATGTTGTTACTGCTGCACACAAATGTCCCTTCAGGCATCAGAGTATATTAGGTGTAATTTACTGTAACAGTAAGGTGAACCTTTCAAAAACATGTCCAGATCACATATCCCACCGCAAAACCATAAATAAAAAAAAATAGGAAATTAAATTTTGCCAACTAAAAAAAGTATTATTTGGCACTGTAACGACTAATGACTCTTAAGTAGAGAAGATTTTTACTTTATTTTTTAACACAAAACATAACTTTTTCTTTTGATTTTGGGATGAAATATAACCCGGAAAAGATTCATCCTCAAGTGCAACAATGTAGCAAGGATGATTCGATCGCGCCAAACCTCAACAGTTCAAGAATCATTTGTGCTTCACTGTAACATTAGAACTGAAGCTTTGACGCCGCGCGCTCACACATTCATCCACCTTTTTTCTTTTTCTTTTTGCTTTACCCGCCACCGCAGCTCATATTTAAACACTGATGTGACAAGAAACCACAGGAAGAAAGATGACTTTAACCACTTACTATGATTATTATTAGTGACAGCGGTCACCGCTGACGACGCGTCCGTTTCAGCACGCGTCCGCCGACAGACCCGCGTTAAACGCCGCTAACGCGCGCACAGGACGTGTTAGGGAATTTAAAATCTGCTAGAACTAAACGCTTTGCTTGTCAAAGTTGTACTTCTTGACAGACCATCTTAAAACGCAGCGGCAAAAGACGCCCGCCTCGGCCGCCTGACGCACCGCAGACGGAACGCATCAAGAACGCGTCCTGTACACAAGGTTTGAGAGCTGCTCCGGGTCGATAGACTGCTTAATAGATTTTACACCCTTCACTCTTCAAGAATTCAGATCTAAAACAACCTAAATCCGTTGTCAAGCCACATGTGAACGCATCCAGACCGTCATGAGCGCATTCTCTTCCTCAAGGATGCGTCAACACACCGCGACGCCTTTTCTCTTATAACGGTAGGTTATATTCGGGATTAAAAAGTCAAGCTACATTTTGCTCTCAAACAGTAGAAAGCAGAATATCTTGCCTTACCTTGAACATGAATCACGCCGGGTGAAGATGTTCCGAACCTCACTCTCTCTCCTTCTATCAACGCGTGTGCGCGCGCCACAGAGCTGCAGTGAACGCGCCTCTGGCGCAGCGCTGGAGGAGACACAAGCGTGTGTGTGTGTGTGTGTGAACTGGGTGTGACTCCAAACACACACTTAACACACTTACTAAGCGTAAACTAAAAGCGTCTGGCTTTGCACTCCCTTATTCAGGACTGGTTAGGGTTGTTAGGTTTAAATTGAAATTGTTGCAGATTCAACCTTCAACAATATAATAAATACAAACGTTATAAAATGCAACTAAACTCTGTAAAAAAAGTGATTCTGTAAAGGTTTTACGTTTAAGTTTGTACATTTAAAAGTTTTTCTGTAAAAGTTTTCCCCCACATGCTTATTATACTGTAGCCTTTCTAGGCTTAAAGGCCACAAACCTTCAAGTCTTCAAGCTATTGAAATTGGCCCAGGAAAAAATGCAGTATACTCAAATATACTAGTTGAGTTGAGTAACCTACATTTTTCTAGATGTTGAAGCCACACAAAGCCACTGCTAGAGAAAATGAGACAATGAAAGTGGCTTTCATTACTGAAAGAAAATATATAGGCTATTGAAGGTTTAAACAGACCTGAAGAATGCTTATAGTGCTTTGCTGGATTCTAGGTGAAGACTAAATAATTCATACTCAAAAGCACACTTGCACTTGTTTAGGGTAGCCATAACTCAGCTTGTCCATCAATATTTTGTTCAAACTTTCAAAATTTTAATCTATAAAAAGTCATATGTTTTCGTATCATAAAAGTAATTCATAAGCGCAATGATTAACAGATATAATGGTGGCGCATTCTGCAGTGTTTCACAGCTGAAGCGAAAGAGCATTTTTGTTCTTATCTGAAAACGATTTGTTTCCTGCATGTTGTTTTTCATTCTTTTACACTGTTGGTACGATGAACAACATGAGATATCGATTACCGGAATAAATGTTATGCAAATATAGCCTGCATGATCATCATAGTGGAATTCCAGACAGCATGACGAAAAACAAGCTGGATGGGAAACGAACACGATTATTTCACAGAACCAAAAGTCGTAATGACAATAGAAACACCGTGGTGCAAAGTCGACTGAATCATTTCTATGCCGCAAGACAATAGAAAAAGACCATTCGGATAATATTCTACACCAGTCCTCTGAATATACTTGCACAATATGCCTCTATTTAATAAGACATTATGTTATCTTAGCAATTACTCACGTCATGATCAAGACAGAATCAAGTTTAGAAAAATAAAGGTCCTTTATTGCCGTTGGTCCACGAAGAAGAATCTTTTTATTGCACAACAGGTTCTTTTTTTGTTCTTTGTAAAAGGTTCTATAGATTGTTAAAATGTTCCTCGCCCTCTTTTGTAAGCTTTGTTTTTAAGAGTGTAAGCACTTGTTCACATCTTGATGGGTGTGCAAAAAAAAGGGGGTTGGGATTCACTTTGAAACAGTTTTCACTTAGAAACTGCTTAGTGAATTTTTATAACATGTGCAAAGAAATGGCAAGTAACACGTTGAATTAAAAGTTTGAAGTAGAATTTTCTCCTCCAAGAACCTTTATTTTATTTACAGCTTCAAAAAAACTTTTATCTAGCCTTTTTATTTATTTACAGTGTAACAACTGGCCTCAATGAGTCTCTTTATATACAAATGTTAAGTTAAAACATTATTTAAATGACATTTATAGAACGTTCATATAACATTATAAATATTTAATATGCACTCTTAATACGTTGAGAGAAACGTTCTTAGAATGTCTTTATGATGTTTCTACTTGAACGTTCTCATAACATTGAGAGAAAACGTTCTGAGAACATTTTTAGAACATTCTTATAATGTTATACTTATAGGCTAATAGTTGAATGTTAAAATGAACCTTCTTGGAATATTACAAATAGGTGTAAACGTTTAAAGAATGCTAATGCGAGTAAAAATAGGTTATTTAACCTTTTAAATAACGTTCTAAATCACGGCAAGACATTTTAATGCTTTAGAAACATTGAAAAATCGCTGTTCCTCAACGTTTTCAGAACATCAGTTTCTGAGTGAGTCCAGAGGACTTTATATGCTCATCTAATGTCAGACGGTCCGAGAATAAAGTTTGTTCAATGCACAATCAAGGTAATCTCTGCGGTTCAGAATGAGGCGTTTAATTCTGGATCGTCTACAGAAAAACCCAGGAACATGCCTGCACTGTTACTGGCTACTTTTATGGAAAGCACCAGGGATCACGGGTAGACAAAAAACAGATTAGGCCTACACAGAATGATATCTGACCTCCAGACAAGTTATTGCAAGCCGAGACACATTCTGTGCAACTGCATTAGCAGTGTCTGAATATAAAGAGTTTTGTGTTACTGTAGTGTTCTGCCTGCACAATTAGCACACACATAATTATCTTGATGCATTAACCAAAGGCGCTTAACTATCGTCAAAAGTGTGCGACCACAGTGCATTATCTGCAGGAATGGACGCTCAAGCAGTCTGTTCAAGCATTTACTCGAGGTGGGCTATTATTATTATAGCAGAACATTATTTCAGTAACATTCACAGTCCAGTGGCGGGCCGTGCATTTCACACCTAGGCCGACCTGAATTAATAACTTTTAATTGTGTAGCAGCACACAGACTCTCTATAATTGTTGTAAATTTGCTGTTTTATTTTGCACCGGCAGTTATAGGGTTAATGCGGTCGGTGAGTTCGGAAAAGGCCGGGTAGAGAAGTGAGTTTGGCTTGTGTGTTAGTGTTCAGTTGTTCTTACGTTACAATAGTGTGAATGTTGAAATTAAAAATAATCATAGAAGTTTCGATCATAAATTTACAAGAAAAATTAAGAAAATCATATTCACCACGGAAAAAACGGGGGCCAAAAATGCATTATAGCCTAGGCTACTCACCAAAACTACTGATTTTTATTTATTTATTTTTTTACACAAAATCCATCCTAATTTCTTTCCTCAAAAAGACTTAAATGACTTGGTTGTACAGGTTATCTGTGCGTTTCAGTCCCAACAACCTTTTCTATCACCATCGAGACTGATGCTGAAAGTCGAGTCTGTCCCGTCGTTTACCTGGCACAAGTTTTAATTCGCTTTAGGGCTGAGAGTGTCTGCTCGACACAAGATGTGGACACAGGGACAGCCACCGCAAAACATGACGATGTGTACAGCTGACCCATGCTGTACACAGATTTGTGGACGAAATCAATGAGATCAGCGAGACTTTTGCCTTCAAAATCAGTCATGGCATACATTACAGTCAGTTAATTCTGTTTTTATTCGGGACAGATCGAGTAGTGTTCCGTGACTCTGCGTTAAGCTGGATGAGGCTGAATAAGGGATTTTTTCCCGGTAGGTTTTAACCTTCTGGGGGTCGAGGAGGGAAAGAAAGATTAATTTGTGGGTTGAAAAACTATTAAATCTACAGGAATATATTTTAGTTTATGCAGTTCGCTATTGCTCTGAACCATCCAATCAAAGAACGTGAAAATGCCGACGTTATTGTACGCCTGCTAGATGGCCCCGGTGCAGTCTAATCGAAATCTGATTGGCTGATTAAATCTGACGGATTATCTGATTGGTTAAAGCAAGTTTCATTGCTGGGCGCCCGCACTATTGATTCTGAAGTCATCAAGGCAGATTTCTTTGGCCATGGAAACACATGATGGCTGAAATATGATTGGATAAAAGCTATAACATAAACATACACTACTGGAAGCAGCGCAACCAAGAGAAAAGCTATGGAATGAAGAGATTGGACTATTGGGAATAATTTAATAGCCTACTCATTCATGGAAAAAATATATTAAAGTGCAATTCAGTGATTGTGATAGTGTTTAGGCCAGCAGAGAAGGCCTTGCTGGCACTGACGGCCCACTGATTCACACCCATAATTTGACTACACCTTCAGCCTAGTTCCCAAATCATTCCACCCATAATAATAAAAAAAAATACATAATTAAAACTTGTTTGAACACATCCTATTGTTTCTATTGTATTGGCTTCATTAAGCAAAAGTACATCTTGCAACGTGTTTAAAGTATAAGAAACTAGTTTGTCTAGTAGTTAACCTGACCCATATCCAGGGATCATGTTTTATCAAACATTTGATCAACTAGCCTACTTCAGGACAAGGTGACTTATTTCACCAGGAAACACGTCTTTTGCTGATGAAATCATACCATTGTATATATCTTAATTAGGGTTTAAATGGCGCCCTCATATGGCCATTTAGTTTTAAATATGATAGTCACTTCCTTCAAAAATCTCGTTTTTTATTGCAACCGTTTAATTTAATTGCCCCAAATATTATCAGATTGACCAGAACCCCAATTCCCCAAAGCACTAGAAACAGAAAACACATACAAGACAAGAAAATAAGACAAATCTAGTGTGGGAAAAATTTATTGATTGGCAAAAATATTTTGAAATCAGGTAGCCCACATTAATCACGAATTTAATAATTTGTGGACTGAACCACCTCTAATGTCTATGAACAATGAAAATGCATCAGAGAGAAGGCCATTCAACAGAAGGTCCTTAATAGTTAAGCATAACTGCAATGTATAACTGCATAACTGGCAATATTACAACAAAATGTCCAAAGAGCTGTAATGCTTGGGTCAACAAAAACACTGCCGTATCAACTTCAATAAGATATATACAAGGCAAAATTGACTTACCTCTCAGTCCAGATGATTCAGTCCAGGGAACAGGAACCCACAATGTAGTCGTTCATCCACTTCACCACCAGAGTATTCAGTTGCAAAAAACCACTAGAAACTAGCATTGAACGTACTCTAGTTGCACTGGAAAAACCATTAAAAACACAGGCCACAAGGGAGTAATTGTGTTCACATGACTCTTATATTCTGTTGTTCAAAAGATGAAACCTGACCAATGCACACACAGCGGTCAGTGTGACAAACACCTCATAGTCCAAGTGCATCTCTCAAATCTATTTATGCATTCAACGTTTCAAAATAAAGTACTTGCATATTTACAGTAAGCAGTGAGGGTCATTTGACAAGACTAGTTGCCGACACCGCTCATTACATCACTGGCAAACATTGCCGTAAGTGAAGTGAGACAATTGATCTAAAAACTAACCTTTTTACAAGGGACAGACAAGTTGAGAAATTAAGATAAATCCATACAACGCATTAGTCAATTTGCATAAATTTCGTTGAAATTTTAAATTAGCAGAATCAACAGTAATAAAAGGACAAATTACAATATGGCCTGTATATACACACACATGAACATAAGATATATGCATAAAGAAATGTACACGTGTCAGATACATTACAAATGCTGAGTATTTTTTGTATTAATATTTACGACTCAAATGATTTTTGTTCTAAAAAATAAATTGACTAACAAAAACTAGAGGAGCATTTCACATATTTGAATTGTGTAATTCCAATTACAATCAAGAAAACCACTGAAAAGTCTCATGGAAAGATAAAACCCTACATGAATTGGCAAATAATTTGGAATATGAACATGAATGATAAATCTACCCAAACCTTCACCTCTTTAAACACTGAGACCACTGCATGGAAACTCTCAAAATTGGGTAAAAACTGGAAAAAGGCACAATGGCACAGCATTATTAGAAAGTTTATGGAAAGAAACAATTGGCTAAAAATGGAGATTGACCCAAATGGCAAGTATAAACCTAAATTATGAACAAGCAACAACCCCAGTACACACTTTATTACAACACAGATTCTATTTAATAATCAAGGCAAAAGACACTTACAAACATTATATGGACGAGGGGAAAGGGGGCGGAGAAACATGAAAAAAAAGTTCCTATAAAAACAAATCTAGCTAACTGACAATTTACAACATTATAGCAGTCGGAAAGTTGTTCTGTGTTTCTCGAATGAGCAGGCAAATAATTCGTCAAAAGCTGAACTGACTTTAGCACACAGCTACTTCCAAATAAAAGTAAAAAATAAAAGAGCTGTTGGGAATTAAGAGTGAGTGTATAATATTTGACAGAACTCTCCTCGTGTCCGGAGTCCAGCGCTCTGCGATGCGGGATGCTGTCGGATGAATCCACGTTGCTCCTGACGTCTCTCCTCCTCCTCTTGCGTTCAGCTGAAAGGTGTCAAAACGAAGGTGGCAGTTTGTTTTGGGGCACAGAACCCAGAAACACACACAGATGTTTTTCCCCCTCTACATCTACACACGCTCAGACCGTCCCAGACATACACAGGCATGCAAACATTAAAATCAATTTTATAACAGCATCGGCCTAAGGGGCAATTTGCTTCATACTGATTATAGCAATATAGGGTAATACTTAAATGTAATAATTTAGTTTCACATCAGCACAGAATTAGGTACAAATGTATATTAACTGCAGTCAGGGAGAACAGTGACTACGTTCACATGTGAACACAATGAGATTTAGGCAATATCGCGATTAAAATGTAGGCAATTTAAGCTAATAATCACAGCAAAATGTGGTGGATATTGATTTTAAAAATGGCAATAAACAGGCATGTAAACACTTTAAATCGCATCTATTCCAGTCTGATCAGAGTGTGCATGTGCTGGGCCTGAAGAAACTTAAAGTGACTAAAATGTTAATTATATAATTACATAAAATGTCGACTATTAGGGGGCATCCCTATAATGCATATTGATAGTCAAAAACATTGAAATGAAGGCGTTTGAGGCGCATCATCGGGAAAAAAAGAAAAGTAGGCCGAACTGAACTGGCGAACAAATCGCGCTGGAAGAGCTTGGCCAGTAACAAGCCTACTTTATGTGAGTTTATTATTTGTGGGTAGGTGAATATAGCATTAATATGTAAACATCTTGCTGCAATTAAGACGTTACTCTGATTAATGGAAAATATCACATTACTGGTGCACATGTAAACGTAGTCAGTGATAACTGGAAATGCTAAAAAAAACATACAACACTATTTAAGACAAGCCCCTGGAATCAGTGCATCAGTACAGTGTGAAAAGATGACACAAAAGCATAGACATTGGCATGCACAACTATGAAACATGTACTCAACACGACAACTGAGCAAATACTTCACTTTCACTCTGATTACTTAGTCAACTATCATTCTTTCATGAAAAATATAAACCTTATTAAGTATCCAGACGCACAATAACTCACATCAAAACTGTAATTCATAAGAGTTAACCAGTTGTCAAAATATGTATAAAAGTCACATGAAAATATGGCTTTTAGTCCCACTGAGACAAATCAATCAAACACAAATTCATACAAATCAGCATCTGTATTGTCGACACAGCAGATTTTCCAAGTACTTTGTATTTTTAGGGCACATTTTAGCTCCTTTAATGAAGATTAAACAAGATAAGATGAGGATAAAAGGACAATTAAAAAACAAAAGAACATGCATTCAGTTGAATTGCATAAGCTAGAAGTTAGACAATATGCATTGCATAATTCCTGCATTATGATACTGATTTGACTTTATATTGGCTGATTGGTTTGTCTCACTGGGTGTAAAACATGTATGACCTCTTATGGCTTTAAACAAGGTTAACTCATAGTAATTGGGGGGGGTTTTTTTGGCTTGTTGCACAAAATCAAGTTCACAGGTAAATTATAAATCTATAAGCAGAAGTGATCCAGGTCATTAGTGCTAATTTTTTTTTACACTTCACATCTATTTCTAATTGAATATTGTCACATCTAAAAAGGAACAGAACATTCAAATTTAATGTCGCCAAAACAATCCTTCAATCATGGGTAATGATGACTTAACGACTCATCTACACACAAGATACTACATTTTATTTTGCCTTTTACTGATTTTTTTTTTTAGTCATTCAATCATTTAAGTTTCTTTAGAGCAGTTAACTAATCAATTACAAATAAACTAAATTAAATGAGTTCTGTATTTTTGCTACAACAGGAAAAATCTTATTATATCCCCCATAGAGAACAACTTTTTGTGAAGCACATAATAAAATATACAGTGTCCACTGCACCTCTGAGAATAAGCATCAAATCCACATTTCAATTGTGATTACCCTCGATGCAAAAAGCATTTTATTTTTAAGATGCAATGATCGTTTACAGTTTTCTACCATTGAGTTTATGCATAATGTGACCTAGAAGCTAAGTTTCTAGGAGTTGATCAAAAAAACAAAACAGCAAATGAATGACAAGCTTGATTCTAGTGATTCGGTGGACACTGGAGTTTACAGTACACAGGGTTGGACAAATAATTCAGAAACGAATTATTCTTTTGAGCATCTGTTAGTCACAAGAGAAATGGACATGAAATAAAACGCACTGAAGATGTGATTTCTTATTAAAACATTAGCCTGTGTCTTACTATAGCCATAATTCATAGCTCTCAGCCCAATTTACTACAGAAATGTCAAAAAATATTAATTTTTACTTTAGACATTAACACATGAAACCTCTCACACTGAATTAAGGATATCACAGTTTAGTTGGTTTGGAATGACAATTATTAGTACAACCTGTAACTACCACAAAAACATAAGTTTGTCCAATCCTGTGACAGAATCTTATAAAGCACAATACTGAACAGAGGAAAAGGGGGTGGGGATTAAACCGTTCAATATGTCAGGACCATTACTTGAGAAAAACCTACACAAACAACCTTGGAAAACAGGCATTTCCGCAGATTAACCCCGTACATATGGACACTACATCCAAATATCCCAATGAACCCCATGTAACAGGGCTGTACGCACGGAGCAAATGCTTTACTCTTTACTCAATCTGACCTGATCTAAAATGCTGTCTTTAATGTCGGGTTCGGACTACGCAATATTTCTGTCTGTTATGATAGTCACTGTGTCAGATTGTGATTTTAACTCCTTAATTCTTCTGTCGTGGACAAGAAACATGTCAGACATGTCTCACAACCAATCATCGCTTGCCACATTTAACGATGTACATGATGTCATTCAGAAGGCGGAGCTATCAAATGGAGCGTAAACATTGGTGAAGCGGCATGTTTATCTTAAAGGGATGGCTCACCCAAAAACAAATATTCTGGCATTTACTCGCCTTCATGTTGTTCCAGACCTGTATGAGTTTCTTTCTTCGGTTGAATACAAAAGATATTTTGAAGAATGTTGGTAATCAGACAGTTGAAGGAAGCCATTTACTTTGATGACAGGGAAAAAAAAAAAATACTATGGAAGTCAATGGCTGCCATCAACTGTCTGGTTACCAAAATATTGTGTCAAAAAAATATCACAATATCTTGTGTGTTCAACAGAAAAAAGAAACTCATACAGGTTTGGAACAACAGGAAGGCGAGTAAATGACAGAATATTTATTTTGGGGCGAACTATCCCTTTAAACGTACAGTATGTAATTTTTTTCACCGCTAGGGTTCGCTAACCTCTTACAATAACAAAGGCGTAGTTTGATGACGCAACATTTGCTAAGAATTATGGATCTTGTCGTCAACGTCAAGCCGACCGATCTAATAATGTTTATGGATGAGTGAATACATCGATGTTTTTATCATGACTGTGATATGAAGCAGTTCGGGATTGCTAAGAGACAGCTATCAGCTCCACACGCGACGCGAGTCCTGCGGATATAAAAGGAATATGGACATTTCATTCTACCGAACTAACGTTACACGCAAGTGCAGAATTACAACTCACAGGTCAGTTTATTAGACAAATTAAACTTGTGAGGTAACGCAGCGCTGTTTCACTTGGTCTAACATTACACGAGCACACTAAACTGCATTTAAATGTGTTGAAAATTGTGTTAGTTTGTCTGTATGAGACTAGCAGTAAGCTAGATCAACATTAGAATAACATACAGATCATATTCTAACATTTTATCATTGTTGAACTATATAACATTGATTAGTTTTATGTAAATGTGCTCACCTGTTTAATAAAGTACATGTAGGAGCGGTCGAAGTCTCGGACGTGGAGCTCTCGTTTATATACTGTCTATGGGAGCTCTTGGCATCTCGAAAACACCGCGCTGATATTGATTCTCGTTTTAGTTCTCCTTTTTTATCCAAAGTCTGCTTGCCATGGTCCATAAAGTTTGAACGAAACAACAACAGCGTGCAAATAGACATTGCGAACTACACAGTTGTCCACGTCTGTCGCGGTTACTATCAGAGGGCTCTGGTTCATAGCTCTGGTTGCTATGGCAGCACGAGCGGAAACCAGGGACAACGCGGATATGACGCCATTGACGGCAACAAAACGGAAATAAAGAAACGGGACGTGTCTTCGAATTAAATTACAAATTTATCCTGGTTTGACAGTTGTTGGAAACAGTCGGGATAATGCAAGTACACAACTAAAAAAAAAATATAAGTGATTTTTGCTATTTTTAAAGCAAAAAAGTTACATATTGTGCCTTTACTTTAATGCTAATTCCAGCATTAAAGTGCCTCTGCTATTATTCGCTAGGCATCATCCATCCTGGTAGCCCTAGTCTTTTGGACACGATGTCGGTTGTTGTCTACGATGACACTATACAAGACGTCACGTCTCGATGGCCATTGCCGTTTAAGAACCACCACGTCAAACGGATCGAGCCAAAATCGGGCTGATATTATGTAGTCTGAACCCGGCATAAGAGAAACAGCATGTATTAAAAGTGCAAGGTAAATTCTGCAGCTAATGGCTTTGGTACCCAATAGTCTTTCCCTGATTAGTGTTGCTGCAATTATAGATTGTACATTAAAGTTAACAGTTGATAATACAGAGAAAAAAAAAAAAAAAAAAAAAAAAAAACACCCGATTAATTGGCAATTTCAGATTTTTTTTTTTGGCTAGGAGGCCAGAACAACAATTTGGTTCAAGGTTTTCTTGCCAGAATTACATGAAACAAAATTGACAAAGTAATTGTGCTTAAATTTATGCATTTACAATGATTGCAATCTATTTGCTAAAAATGAGTTTTAGTTCCATAATTTTGTCTATGGACAGTTATGATAACGTCTATGCATCTAAAATCAAATGTATGTGAGGTCACTCACAATGGATCACACATGATATTATGGTGTCCTCAGCATTTACATACAGTACAAAATGTAGCCTGTAGGAAACAGTCACACAGTGCTATGAAGCAACAGGCCACCAGTGAGACAGTGACAGTAATGTGTCTCAAGTCAGAAATGTAACTAAGACCAACAGGGTTTGAACTGAGGACATGCTACATAAATTTAAATACTGACTGTGAAAATATTTATTAAATACTGGTTGCATATTAAATAAAAAAGCAATCGTAAATCATTACAAACATGAGTATGTTTACCGATAGAACAAAAATAAAACAAATAAAAACGTTAAAATGTTCACTTTGGAAAAGCTATAGCAGTTCTTCTCCATTCATAAAAGCACTATAAGGGATATATATTAATATGTAAGGCATAACTTTGTATTATTTGCATTCTGACATTGCAGATCTGTCGTTTTATTTTACAGTTAAAACAAATGAGTGAGTTAAGTGTAAATGGTGAAGAACTGCTACATCTGAATTATCTGAGGTGTAACATTAACAAACATGGAAAATAAATGAATAACGACTTGATGTCAGCTGAGAAAATGTCAAATTCAGATAAATTAACTTTTAAGATGGAATAACTTTACTGCTAAAACCCTGCAAATATGACTTTAAACCTTGCAGGAATACTAGGACGCACAGTGACGTCTGAAATACCCTTCACAGTAAAAGACATTTAACTTGCTCTGACAGAAGACATTCAGAATGCTTTTCTGAAATTATACTGTACAGATGTTCAAGACTAAATACGTCATTCATAAGGCACAACATGAAAAAATGTGATATGGCCAACACCATGCACAGCTCAACCTGGCATAAGACTACAGCAAACGTATTTTTAAATGCCGAAGCAGATCAATTTGACTCCATTCATTTGTTTTTCACAACATTCAGTTCAATGTGGAACTAAACACTAGGAAAACCATTATGTCAATATCAAATCTGCCTACAGGAATGTCAATGCACAACCTGAGAAACATGATTTTGCTCATTCACTGAAATCAGTAAATGTTTCAATGTGAAATACAAACATTCATTTTCTCTCATCCAACTACAACCAAATTTCTCTTCACATTTATGATCACAGGTGGAATTTATATTTCAGAATTGCAACCCTAAAGACACGCAATACATCCTGAATTTGTGTGTCAAACAATTAGTCAATTAGGCAAAGTATGCTTTCTGTTTGACCTTGACAAAATTGGCATAGTCTTTAAACTTGCAGCAAATCTCAAGCTAAAATGGACAGATACTAAAGTGCAATATTTATGAAAGGCATTTGGTTTTGTTTTCTTTAAAAACATTTAAATACACATAAAATCCCTCCAAAGACAAACTGGATTGTGCACAACACAATTGCTTTTTTCTATAACAGTGCCGGACAGTTTATAGTTTCTGGAGCTGATATTGTACAATAAATGGCTTCATGACCGGTACACATATTTAAAGGATCAGAGTACTCAGATCATGCTACATCCATAAAATAAAAGAGAAAAAAAAAAAAAAAAAAAAAATAGATTAGCCGTAGGGAAAATTACAGTACTTTGTCACACATTGTAGGATCAAAGGCTCACCTTTTCCGATCACCTACCTGTGATATCCCAGACTCTGCCGGATAAGATGCAAAGTACATCTGAATCCTGTATGAAGAGAGGAGAAAGACAGACAGACAAGAGAAACAAACAGGATACACACCTTCCTCTCCAACTAACGGTGGCGATATTCCCTTTCACGTTCTCGGTCTCTCTCGCGGTCGCGGTCTCGCTCGCGATGGCGGTCTCTCTCTCGGCTACGCTCCCGGTAATAGTCCTCGTGCCGGTCTCGGCTGCGAGACTTGTGCCGACGGTTCTTTTCACGAGAGCGACTGTGGTCCCTCTCCCTGGACCTTTCCCGTCTGCTAAAGGGTGAAAAGCATTAAAGAGAATATGAAACCACATGAAATTCTTTTGCTGCAATGCATTCAATTATTTCATGCATGCAAATTTAAAATCCATGCACTGAATTAATGCATTGATGCAAATGGAAACAATTCATGCACTAATTTGATGCATTGAGGCAAAATGAAAAAGCATGAAGTAATTTTAATTCAACAGACAAAAACAGGGCAAGACTGTATTTGATAAGATCATGAAAAAGAACATGTTAGGCTCTGATATTATTGGTTGATTTTACTAGGGCTGCGCAACTTTCAAAATTGAACTGAGAATGCTCATTCAATCCTTATTTGGTTCCCATCCCTGATTTTTACCTGCCCTTGTGGTGCTGGTTACATCAGCAAAAAGTGGTCTTAAAACACATTTCACTTAGACGAAAGATCATGCAAAAATGAATCATCCTCCACAACAAAAACAAAAACCCCATGCAGATCCACAAGATATTTACCTCGACACAGATCCATAGGATTTGGATTCAATTCCATGTAAGCAATCCTGCAGTGAGCTGATGAGAACCTTACAGCGGTCATCAGCGGAGACCTTCGACTGCTTGATTAGAGAGATGGCCGTCACCAGAGTCTCTATCGCACTGCCGTAATCAGCTGCAAAATTATTATATTTAGTTTTTTTTTAATGTCATGTTAATGTTGAGAACAAAGTGAATAACTAAAGTCACAAAATTAACAAACATTTAAAGTCCCCCTGTGGTGAAAATCAAGCTACTAATGTTAATTTATGCATCTATGTGGTGTTATTAACATGCTTTAAGAAAAACCATGTGCAAATGCATTAGTCGACACCATTGCTGAGTATTTTCTCCTTAAAACTGCGGTGAACCAAAGACACTGAAATCGCTGGTGTTTCTGACGTCACAAATTTGTAACCAATCAGATCAACGTGTGATCGTCAACGAGTGGCTCTCTGAGCTGAGTGAGTGAGTGGAGGCGGGGCTATTTTGCATAATCATAGAATCACATATACTAAATGAGGCAAGGGTGTAGAGTTACATTCAAGCTATTTTAAGGCATGAAGAAATTAAGGGAAAAAAAAAAGTTTAATTATGTCATTTTGGTGATCAAAGAGGAGTTTTAAAGGACAAGTTCGGTATTTTACACTTAAAGCCCTGTTTACAGATCGTTTCTGATGAAATAGAACGGTTAAGATTAAAATTTGGACACATGCTGCTGTCCCGAGAATTTTAGGTTTCTTTCGCTTTCCCCAAAACCTCCAGAATGGGTGTATAGGTGCACTGGAACAATGCTTCATAAAACGCATTAAACTTTCGTTTACAAAGACGTGAAACTCACCGAGTGGTCAGGGGTGTTCACTGATATGCTCACACAAAAATCGCTGCAAAAGATGCTTTCCAACAGGTTTTATCGTAGTTTTTGTCCAACTCCATTGACTTATATTGAATGTGCTGTGTATTCAATGAAATGCCAGCGGTTTGCTTGCAATTGGCAAAGGTGCATTATCGCCACCAACTGGGCTGGAGTGTCTATTATTCAAGCTCTCAACGGAAGAATCTACGGGTGTGAGACGTTTGGAAAAATAGATCCACAGTTTTACAACGAATGGTAAAACACCTGTTGGAAAGCATCTTTTGCAGCGATTTTTGTGTGAGCATATCAGTGAACACCCCTGACCACTCGGTGAGTTTCACGTCTTTGTAAACGAAAGTTTAATGCGTTTTATGAAGCATTGTTCCAGTGCACCTATGCAGCCATTCTAGAGGTTTTGGGGAAAGCGAAAGAAACCTAAAATTCTCGGGACAGCAGCATGTGTCCAAATTTTAATCTTAACCGTTCTATTTCATCAGAAACGATCTGTAAACAGGGCTTTAAGTGTAAAATACCGAACTTGTCCTTTAAGGGATACAATTATTGACTACAGGGGGACTTGAAGATTTAAACTAGACAATTTAAAAATACATTCAGGTGATGCATTAAATACATCAGCCACATTCCTAAATAAAAACGTTGAATATTAACATTAAAAACAGTGCAGTCCTGTTTGTTTAACAGTTATTGGAAAAGGCATGATGACAAGGAAGGTTTAACCTTTCAATAAATTACCACGTGTGAATCTTGAAATGACAAGCAGCACCTAGTAAACAACTTATTATGTGTGGCTTTGAAATTGCACAAAAAAAAAACCTAATACTAAGATTTATTTTATATAACTTATCAGCTGCAAAAAAAGTTACTAAAGTTAAAATTTAACTACCACCATACAAACTAAACCACGTTCGCACCTGCGCTCGCATCCGACACAGCCCTTGAGATAGCACTACTGGAGATTGCTCGGTTACGATTCATGATCTCCTCGAACTCTGCTTCGCTCAGAGGAGTGCGAGACGCATCCATGTCCCTACAAGAGAAAAAGCAGTTGCATTAAGATACGCAAACTAAAAGCATAAGTCAGAATAAATAAATAAAAATGCACCGAGGGCCAAATTCACACACAGTGCAGCAGTGCTGTTAAGGCTGAATCATATTGCATTGCATCACGTTAAAATTAGCGATGCACCAAAATTTCGGCAACCAAATATATTCAGCTGAAACAGTAAGAAAAAAAATATATTTTTGGTTTCGGCGGGCCAAAATAATTGATTGAAAATTGTTTTGAGCATCTATTTTGTGCACACAATGTGGATAAACTGTGAGGATGCATTTTACCAAGTGTTTATGTTTAGCAATACTTAAAATGTTGCCGAAAAAACTTTTACTAGGACTCATTTATCACCTGAAAACACGAGACCCTGAACAGCATTAAGTTAAAAATTACTGTAACTTTATATTTGGATTTCGTTTTCTGTGTTTCGGTGCATCACTAGTTGAAAAATCACTGCAGAAATGCTGCACACTCAACACTCAAGCCTGAAACGAAGGTCCCATTTCGGGATCCTGGTCTCAGCGGACGGTTACATCACTAACCCTTGATCACTTGTATTGTGCAAGTGCTGGCCAGAGTTTTTCACATCAACCAACCCCTCGTTTATCCAGGGCTCAAAGCCACATACTACAGGGGGTCTGAAGTTACTGAAGAAAGGCCAGAGAGGAGATTCAGGGTCAGTTTGAGGCTACACATTTCATTTTTCTCTTCTTTTTTTTTTTACCAACATTGCCCAATTCTGGAGTATGCAGTAGGTAGTATGCAGTAGGGCTGCACGATTAACTGGAATAAAACCCATTTTGCAATATATCGCTTAGTGCGATTTAACTTGGCAGTGTTTTTACACTAGCAGCTTTGCACACAATAAATATTTGAATTGTAATTTTTACAGTTGTGCATTAAAAAAAAATGTTGGTTACACTATTTTAAGGTGTAATTATATACTTATGTACTGAGTAATTTTAATTAACATGTACTTGCTATAGGCTAGGGTAGGATTAGGGTTTGGTTGAGGGTTAGTTGCGTGTAATTATGCATAATTTACTGTTGTTACTATGGTAAGTACATATAACATGTAAAAAAGGACACTAAAAAAAAGTGTAACCACATTTTTTAATATTACAATGTAATTTCAATAACATTTTAAATGTAATATTTAATTACTTATTACTAAATATTAAAATAGTCATCAAATAGAAGTATTCTTATTATTGTTATAGTTATAATGATAATCTCAATTACAGGCCAAAATTGTGCAGCCCTACAAACAAGCACAACAAACCCGCAGCTTAACAAAACAACAACAACAACAACAACAACAGCAACAATAAAAAAAACTCCCTAATTTTAAATCACTATTGCAAATGTTTTTAATAGATATAGCATTTTTTATATACAGATAAATAATAATTAAATTAAATTGTGCAGCCCTAGTATATAGTCAACAACAAATGAGACAATTCAGTTTCCACCAATAAGACCCCAGATCTCATTACAGTACAGTGAAGGTGAGGCGTTTATTACCTGCCACCCGGGCCGTAGTCTCGGTCATATGGAGGAGGGCGGCCGTAGGGGTCGCCGGGTGGAGGACCCCTGCCGTCGGACGGTGGCATGTTGTTGTTTCCAGGTGGAGGGAAAAAGGCTGGGTTGACGTGAGGAGCTGGTGGTGGACCTCCAGGTGGGGGTCCCTGCATGTGAGGTGGAGGTGCAAGGCCAAGCGGGGGTCCTAAGGGCCCTGGTGGAGGGGGTGGGATGGGGCGGGGTGGGGGCGGACCTTGTTGAGGTGGTGGGGGGCCTGGGGGAGGCCCGTATCCTGGTGGAGGCGGGCCAGGAGGCATCGGACCCATTGGAGGTTGACCAAACTGACCAGGAAAAATGACAGGAGGTGGAGGGCGGTCTCCTCTGTGAGGAGGTCCACCGAGGGGCGGCGGTAGACCTTGTCCTGGTGGAGGGGGGCCTGGGGGTCCCGGGGGCCCAGGTGGGCCAGAGGGAGGACGCGGTGGTCCTTGCATACCTGTAAAAAAGGGGAAAATGATCATTAACAACTTGCATTTTGATGAAAGACTGCATAAGGAGTGTGGGGCAGGGAAACCCCTTTGTATAGCGCTTTTCACAATACACATCATTTCAAAGCAGCTTTACAGAAAATGCATGAGTCCACATTACAGTTTAGAGTGATCTGTTATCAGAGGTAACCGTCTAAAATATATTCTGCCTGAGATTTTAATAAAGTTAATATTTTTATGATTCAACACCACATTTGCATGTTCACGGTTCTCGGACATCGGTCAAATGACATGCAGCAAAATTCCTATATAGTAAGTGCTTTTTAAATTTTATTTTTAAATTATTTAATTTTCTATTAAACATTTTTAGCAAGTGCTTTATTTTGACTGTTGGTTCTTTTTATGATTGACCTTACGACAGATAAATTACTGACATCCTAGATAGCCAACCAAATCGCTGCACTGAGATGCCATGGTGCTTTCCTGAAATCAGCCAGTAAGCGGTGGATCAGATCATTTTTAAATTCCAGTTTTCTCCATCAAGTAAAAACACAATGCGAATAAAGCGTGTGCATTTAGGTAGTTTCCATTAACACTAGATCCAATTTAGGAAATTACTTGGAATTTGAGGAGAACTTGGTTTATTTCCATCTCCATCTACAGTAGGGATGGGACTTTTTCTCGACAAAACGACCGACATTCGACACATGCTCCACTCGACAAAAAAAATAGAGTGTCGACATGTCGAGGGGGCGGGGCTTGTGGGATTTCCAAATTGCAATTTTTTTTTTTTTTTTTGGCTTTTAATTTACTTAAACCTCGGTTCCCTGAGAGATAAGGGAACGAGTATTGCGTTGCAAACGCTATGAGAAAACTCGAGAAAAGAACGACCATGGTGTGTAAACAGAAGCAGCAGCGGAAATATGCACGATCCGCGAGTGCTGAAGACGTTCTGCACGGCTTTGATGGGTGCGCAGGAGGACACAAATGGGCGGCGACAGCTTCTTACAGTGGCGGGAGCTTTTTCCTCAGCGCCGTCAACAGAAAGAGCGTTAACTGTAGGTACGTACACACCGCCGCCGACTTGAGCTGCAAAGAAGCTCTGGCCGCCCTGTCAAGGACGCTTGTCAAAAAGTACGGGGAAGCTTGACCGCTCTGAATGATGAGTGTGCGCGCGCGCGGCCGGGACTCGCTCTCTCTCTCTGCTCGTGCGTGCGCGCTTAAAATTTCATATTTTGTTATGAACATTCACCCGCCAGTGTGGCGGATAGCCTTTTGAGATTTACTCGCCAAACAGAAAATCTACCCGCATTTGGCGCTTGGCGGGTGTTAATTTCGGACCCTGATGTAGAATATTTTCCACCCTCCGCATTGCTGCTGCTCTTTAAAAAAAAAAAGAAAAAAAAGGCAGACAATCCGACAAAAAGTCGACACATGGGCCTCGACAGTCGATTTCCCAAATCCCGTGTCGTTCCCATCCCTAATCTACAGTTAGGGTGAACATCTGTATACTAAAATCTTCATCCAAGATATTGTGCATTTGTTGATTTCATCTTGATTATTTAATTTTATTTGAAAACCAGAAGCATGCTAAATGGACTCCGGTATGAATCTCCAGTTTCAACAGCTCTGATAAGTAATAGAGACATGCAACCGAAGTTAACTATTTTCAGAAAAGCACATTCTTTTACCCCAAGGGCGTAGATTTGGTTTGAACATTGGGGGGGTTGTAATGTTTAATATAGTTAAAAAAAATTGTTCTGCATATTTTTCATATGATCATGGTATAAATATTGGGGGGGTTATCTCCCCCCCAACCCCCCCACAAATTACGCCCCTGTTTTACCCAGATTGCATCTGCAAAGATATCTGTTAATATCAATGTTTATGAGGTCGTCTGTCCCAACTTCTTTTCTCCTTGTGATTTCACCATTTTCTTGTCTTCTAGGTTACATTTAGAGTTTCAACAAAACCTGATACACAAGTTTGTCCTTGATTTTGCACAAAAGATAAACTGTATAGTGGTACATCAGCGAGCGAGCCAACTCGTGTTGTCATTATGTTTGATAAACATAGAGAGAGTAGCATTTCATCAACTTACAAACCACTTGCAGTTCTCTCACAAACCTCATTTTAGGACCCAAATTTAGAGATTTGTACCTGGAAAGTGTGGCGGAGGTCCACCAGGTCCAACTGGACCAGGGAAGCGGTCTCCACCGGGGCCAGGTTGGCCGGGGAAGCGCCCTCGACCTCTGCCGAGAGGGAAGCCACTGCGACCTCCTCCTGGAGGCCCAGCCTTGCCCTCTCCTGACATCTGCCCTGACTGTGTGCCTGGGTGGACAAAATCTGATTTGAATAGAATTTTTAATTGCAGCACACACACATACACACACACACACACATACATACACACAGACACATACATACAACAGTGATTTGACAAAACCATGTTCAATCAATAAGTCTGAGTAAATGGAAACGGTTGAATCATCTGCGAATTATGGTCTCACTTTTTCGTGACTGCATCTCAAACTGGCTGAGCGACTGTTTGTTGCAAGGAGTGACGATCGGGTTTTGTCCGTGCAGCTCCCGTTTAGACAGCAGATCCATCAGCTTCCTGGACGAGGAATCTGAACCCACGCAGACCAGCGCAAACCTGTTGAGCACAGAGCGGATGAGAAACGGTCGCGGAGAAAATAAATGTCTTTGCAGGAAATCGATCAAGTCACAGAGCTCCAGATGCCAAAGCTTAGACTATTGATGGAGACAACAAAGCAGAGATGCCAGCAGAACAACTAACGATTACACACACAACTCAATTTTATACTGTTTTTTAGAGGTCGACCGATAGTGGATTTTACCGATAACGATAGCTAGGTTGGGCCATACATACTTTATAGTTTTTAAAATTGATACTGGATAAAAACAAATTGCACCTTGATCATTCATGTTAGTTTGGTCATACATATCAGTTGGCTATCTTACGTCTCTAGCTTTAAATATGCAACTTCTCTGCATATTTAATGCATAAAAGTGACCAGCTGGATATAAACTAATACAAATAGATGGTAACAATTGTGACATTAAACATTCGGGTCGGACTTACGTTTATTTTTGTCAGTGTTTTAACCGCTTGAGGTACTACTAATGTTAGCGTCCTCTCAGCCTCGAAGGCAAACAAACATACTGTTGTGCTGTTCTTTCTCTACTAATGCAGCATTTAGTCAACAAATTAATCACTTTATAATGATATGATGACAAAATGTTCTGTATACATACATTTTAGCTGTCGGTGTTTAAACGCGCATCTGATGTCGGCGCTCTCCACGCAGCGTGTGCTCTCAGTGCAGCACGCAGCATCACGTGTCGAAATAAACAACACGAGGCATCAGTGATAGTTTTTATTACACCTCTAGAGGCCGCTCTTGTACTGCATGATGCCAGCAGACCCTTCTCAGCTCTCTCTAACTGTGTAATGAATGACAGCGCGCGCTTCTCAGCCGCTCCAGCAACGGACGCAACCAGGAAAAACTATCTGTATGTATTTTTGCCGATAACGATAGTTCCACCAATCAACTATCGGTGCTGATTAATCGGCAAAACCGATGAATCGGTCGACCTCTACTGTTTTTGACCAGTGACCTCATACACAGCTGTTTGCCTCTTCATCTGCAGACAGTCTGTCCAAAAACATTCAGTTGGGCACTTTCCAGGGATGGAAATTAGCACCCGCCACCAGCCAAATGCGGGTGATTTTGTGTTGTGGCGGGTAAACTCGCTTCACCTACCGGCCACCGTGGCGGGTAAATAAAAATATACTGTTTCACACAGACGGCGGACACTTTTAGAGGACATAAGTGTACGCTGAAATAAAGTCTTTCACCTCAGAAAAACTGACTTTCTTATCCTGTCACGTCAGCTGTTATCCTGTGCTCGGAGCGCACACTCTTCAATTGCACGCGCAAATGCGGCGGCGCGCGCTGTGTATCGCCTCACTGTATATAAAGTGCACAAGAAACTACGAGCATGCAACGCCGTTACGTTGTAAATTACACAAAATAAAAGTAATGCAGGTATGATTTTCATTCTGTTCACCAGGAGCAGTTTCCATGGTTCATTAACAGTTATTATTAATATTGTGTATTCACCATGGCAACTGTTGTTTCCATATTAACCCCAAAATGCCACTTTATTTTTCTTTGTGTTATTTTTTATATTTTTAAATGACTCTAGTGGCTCATACCAACATTGTATTAACAAAAAATAGTTTGGGACTGCTATTTAATAGCTTTAGCATAGGCCTAATGTTTATTTATTAGTACTAGTCTTTACTATTAGTCATATTCTTACAATTTATGTTAAGTAAAGGGGGACAGTACTTGTGTGTGTGGAAATAGCCGGTTTCAATAAAACTACTTGTGACATATCATATTTGGCTTTGACTTTGACTGAACATTTGCTCTCACTTTGCGGAAAAAATATCGGGATATATATCGTATATCGATATTCAGCCTAAATAATCGGGATATGACTTTTGGTCCATATCATCGCCCAGCCCTAGTTTCATTGTTGGGACTAAAAACCTAAAACTGGAAGCCATAAAAGACCACGAATCATTCAAATGCCACATCCAGGTAAAAAAGAGAAATATATATAAGAAAGAAAGAGAAAATGTCAGTATTTCATTGAGACTTGAGATTAAATAAACTGCTTAAGTATTGTAGATCTTGTAGTATTAATTTTCACATGCAGTTACACATTGTCGGTTAAAAACAAGAAAGTGGCTGGTAAAAACATTGAGTGGCTGGTAGATTTTGAAATCCACCAGCCACAGTGGCCGGTGGACAAAAAAGTTAATTTCCATCCCTGGCACTTTCAAGCTCATCCAGTTATCAAATCCTCTATCGACTCCCTACTAGTGGCATAGCCTGTTTTGAAACATTTATCACATGCTGAAGGCCAAAGAAAAGATTACTAGGTGCAAGTTCAGCTAAGGTGAGGCCTACAGTATCACTGTGCATTGTCTCTTTGTTGCCCACATTCTGAAGGTCAAAAGAAGAGCTTACTATCATTATGCAGCTGCAAGTTCACGGCAAGTTCAGTTTAAGGGAGACGTACATTGTAAATCACAGAGGCTGTTCATATATTATGCTTGAAATGTCCAAATAAAAATACACAATAAACCCCAAACCGTAATGCTTTAAAAAGATAGCGGTCAACCAAATTGGAGTTGTTAAAAGTTCGGTGCAGATTATCTAGAAAGCCATGCAGTCGAAAGCCCAAACAGGGCTGATCTGTACATGAACTAACCTAGGCAGTGACGTGCTGACGAAACAGACTTGACTTACCCCTTTGACTGGCCATTTGCTCTATTCTCAAAAAACTTTATCTCCAGCACATCATTGATGCCTATGGAGCGAATCGCATCTGTCAAATCTTCATCAGTGGTCCACTGTAAAGAGGAAAGCACAACATCACAATCTGAACACTGGAAAATAATATTATATAGCAATGGGCAAAAGTGATGATATTTGTCGTTAATGACCGTACAAGTTTGATTAAACCATCTATATCTATATATATATATGTTTGTTTGTAGACTGAATATCATGGTTCATGGTTTCCACTAATACATGAAGTAGTACAACTGTTTTTAACATGGATAAGGAAAATGTCTTGAGCATCAAATCATCATATTAGAATAATTTCTGAAGGATCATGTGACACTGAAGACTGGAGTAATAATGCTGCAAATTCAGCTTTGATCACAGGAATAAATTTGCTTTTATAAAATATTTCTCTTAAAATTGTAAATAATTATTCCACAATATTACTGTTTTTAATGTATATTGATCAAATAAGTGCAGCTTTGTTGAGCATTAACATACTTTTTAACAGCATGTAAAAACCAGTAGTGTATATAGATTCTGTGAGAAAAATATTGTGGAGATGCCAATGATCATTATGTCAAGATATTTAGTAAACAAAGAGGCACAAGACTAACCCATGTGAGGTTGCCGATGTACAGAGCGATTCTTTTTCCAGTGTAGGTGTAGACGACGTTAGGTGGAGCTCCTTTGGAGCCCTCATTGCCTCCAGGTGCAGGAAGGTTATCCAGGTAATCTCGGTCCTCAGGTGCGTCCCCGTTGTTGGCAGATGGCGAGATGACATCATCATACAGGTCAATCTGCTCATGGGCAGGATAATCTGATTCCTGTACAAGGGAATGGCATACATTTTAGAAATATGACAGAAACTCAACCATGAGCAAATTCTGACCAACATTGTAAGAAATCAAGCATAATGCCCAGTATTATGGGTAGTATCAATAAAGACAATCGAAATTTAAATAAAAGTAATAAAATGTTTAAAATACGGCCCCTTTATGAAAAACGCGTAAGTGCATATAAGATTATTTAAAGCACACAATAAGGGAACCTTAAAAGCAAATACTTGTAAATAAATAAATATCGTGATCAATCTGATTCTCTGCTTCCAAATTTAATTTGCATTTTATTAAAATTCCCGGTCCGTGGGAAAATAAAACCTGCAACAACCAACTGAGTTAATTTATGAGTGTTAGATACAACGTGAACATGTTTGAGGTAGCATTTATTGATCATAACTACTAATCTGCCCAGTTGACGCGATATTATGCCTCGCGCTAGGCCTGCTGTATTTGCACGAGACCACAAACAATGAACGCACGAGACGCAGAGTTCGTTTCGCGCCACAAACACGCGTTCCAAATGCATACTAACATAGAACACGCACTATTTCGGTAAACAACAACAAAGAAGATATATAACCATTTTAACCTCTACATTAGCGTATACACAAACGCGGCTCGATAGCTATCGTTACCTGCTAGAGTTAGCAGACGCCGTAATTCCTCAGAGAGCTGCATGTTACTATGGAGCTTTCTTTAATCTTTATGTGCAACACGTAAGATATATATTATTAAGCAAATCTGCATATTTAAAGTAAACCAACCTGATTAAATTCCTCTTCTACATCAGCGTAAATATCGATGTGGTCAACGCCGTCCGCCATTTTCTGTTTCCCTCCTCCTCCTCGGTCCTCGCGTGAAGAAGAGACGTCGCCTATTCGTGAAGTCAGAAGCACGCGGAAAAAAGAAGAGCCTGAAGAGCGATACACAATTTCAAAATAAAGTTTGAGGGTTTTTTTCTCTTAACCTCACGCTCTTTTGCTGTTGAGATTCACTTTAAATGATCTGTATTTGTGGTTCTTAGTGTATGAAACTGTGTATACATTTAACAATAAACATTTCAAAATTAACAAATTATATTCCCTTTCAATGTTATTAATATGGTCCTCTGCTCTGTCCCAGTCAAACCATTTAATAGCTATTATTGAAACTTTTCTTTTAACCATGATTTTATACCAGTGAGTTGACTAGATTAAATTATATTTTTTTGCAATTGTGCGCTTATATATTTTCTCAAAATTGCGAGTTTATATCTCGCGGTTTGGACTTCATAACAAGTTTACAGCTCTGGAAAAAAAGACAGAATTTCGAGATATAAACTCGCAATTCTGATTTATTTTATTTTTTCTCGCAATCCTGACTTAAAAAGTCAAAATAATGGGATAAAAAGTCACATCTAATTCACTAGTAAACATTTGTTAGGACTCTTAATTTGAAATGTTGTCTAAAAACTTCTGTTCTTGTCGTAGACGCAATCAAAAGAGCGCTACATACACAGTGTCTTTCTTCATAGTAGAGCATTTATATTGTGCTTAATGGCATTTCAATACAGTAATTTAGTTAATTTCTTACCTGTACCCATTTCATAGAAGCCAGAACGAATAAACACGTTCCTCTCTGTATACTATGTTTAAGAGGATGGCTGAATTTGGTCCAGATTCGGGGGGACGGGTAAAGGTAGGTAAAGCTATCATAAGGCTAATGCTGATGCCATTGGTGTTCATTTACAATAACAGGTGATTTATGTATTTACCATAATGACTTTATTCTCAGGGAGTCACTATCGTGAAACCCATCGTGTTTGGAAACGTTGCACGATATTTTGGCAAGAAAAGAGAAGACGATGGTCACACTCATCAGTGGACAGTTTATGTGAAGCCTTACAGAAATGAGGTTGACACTTATATATTTTTGTAGGCATTTTAAGTGCTGTATATAAATGGTAAACTTAACTAACAAAGTGTTATTTTTCTTTCCCCCTTGATATTCCCCCAGGATATGTCTGCTTATGTAAAAAAAATACAGTTCAAACTGCACGAAAGTTATGGGAATCCTTTAAGAGGTGTGCTATTCAGTTGATCTTACTGTATTATAGTACAGTATCAATATCACATTTCATGGCTTAATTAACACACATAGCTGATCAAATACTCTTTATTTCAGTGGTTACGAAGCCTCCATATGAGATTACAGAGACTGGATGGGGAGAGTTTGAGATCATCATAAAGATCTTCTTCATCGATCCAAATGAGAGACCGGTAAATGGCATTATGTGACTTTTTCCCTCAGTGTCTTGAGGATGGGAATAAAATGTAATTAATTAATTTTAAAATATATATATTTTAAGCTGTATTTATTTTAATCAACTTTTATTTACTTATAAAAATTTTACTTAATAAATCAAATCAATTCATTTATTTATTTATTTATTTTAATCAAACTATTTACTTTTTAATTCATTAGTTAATCTTATTTTTATTTATTTTTAAAAAATGGTTACACTTTATTTTAAGGTGTCCTTGTTACAGTGTAATTATACAATTAAGCACCAAGTAATATTAATTAACTACATGTACTTACTATATAATTTAAGTTAAGGGTTAGTTGCATGTAACTTTGCATGATTGACTGTATTACTATAGTAACTACATGTAAAATACACTGTAAAATAAAGTGTTACCAAAACATTTCTACTGCCCCCCACCCGGACCCCCTTCATTACTGTACCTTCGTATTAAATGAATAGAAAAAGCAAAAAGGATTGATGTTGTGGTGTTTCTCTTCAGGTCACCCTGTATCATCTGCTGAAGCTGTTCCAGTCAGACTCCAGCGCCATGCCGAAGAAGACTGTTGTGTCCGAGTTCTACGACGAGATGGTGCGAATTTGATCAGAGCATGCAACATGACATTATAGCATTAATACAATCATAAAGCCTAAAAGCTGTGTTTTTGCAGATATTTCAAGACCCAACAGCCATGATGCAGCAACTTCTGAACACCACCAGACAGCTGACGTTAGGTGCTTACAAACACGAGACCGAGTGTGAGTGCCTCACTTGCCTTTACAGCTGCTTCTGAACCGCCCTGTGAATGTGCTAAAATAATAACACCCTGAACATACTGTAAATTAGACTGTTCTAATCACGTGAACTAAACATTCAGTGGTCCGTGTTGCAGTTGCAGAGCTGGAAATACGAACACGAGAAAAGGTGGAAGCGGCAAAGAAGAAGACCAGCCTGGAGATCGCAGAGCTGAAGGAGCGACTGAAAGCCTCCAGAGAAAACATCAACTTCCTGAAGGGAGAGATACGCAGACTGGAGGAGGAGGACCAGATGAAAGATCACTGAGGATGTTACGCTCACCAGCCTTCAGCGCTGTGGGATTTGTTATGCATTTGTGGGACTGATCAATTTCGGTTTCTGGTTCAAAGTTTGACAGTATATTTAGTAGTGAACTGTTTCTTGTCCAGCTCTTTTTTTGTATGAATAAAACTTTGTTTGTTTTTTACGAGTCGGGCTTACCATCCAGTTTTGAGTATGATATAACAGTACGTTGTCAATTATATTTTAATAGTGCTCTTTTTAAATGCACATCGTTTCAAGCAGCTTTACAGAACATCATTACTCAAAGCCCACAATGAACAAGACCAAGGTGGGGGAAAAAAACCTCCATGGCTGCATCTAAAAGCAAATTGTCTGCATCCGAAATTGCACACTTCTCTACTATATAGAAGGTGAAAAAGAGTGTGACAAGAGAAGTATGTCTGAATTCACAGTACTCATAAACGAGTAGGCAAAAAGTAAAGTACCCGGATGACCTACTACTTCCTCAGAGATTATGAACTGCGCGTATGATGGACACTTTACTATCCCCAGTAGGGAATCTATATAGTAGGGAAGTATGTGTTTTTGGGTGCAGCCCATGGGATGTTTAAAAGAGGAAAAAACTACTGGTTTAAGTGATTAAAATGCTTGTGCTTCCACTAGAGGCTGCTAAAGCACAACCATACAGCAATTGCCAACCACTTTTCATGGTTGTATTAATGATATTTAAAGGGAAAATATTAAGGACAAGACTTATAGTATATTGCACATAATATAACAATGATCTTATATTAAAAAGCAAAGATGCGTGTTTTTCAAGTTTTCTTTTTGATGCAGAAACAGATAGCCTATATAAACTATTTCAGGCTACCTTTGCAAAGTTAAAACTATTTAGTTGGCTTTAATGTTTTGAAAGGGTTGTCTAGGAATGCTCTTTCTTGCTCATAAGTTTTTCAGTATTTTCAGAAATGAGTGCCTCACATATATACACACACGACCCGGATGCAGTAGTAATGGGGCATCTCTCTCTCTCTCTCTCTCTCTCTCTCTCTCTGGCCTGATGAGAGTGAGAGAGCGGAGCTGCGCGAGCTCACAGTGAGTCTGCGCGAGCGCCTTCACTTTCTGCTGCTGCTCAACGAAAATATCGCATTTATTTACATAGAGTTCACAGTGAAAACGGCTAGACTTCAAATCAGTATCGGAATAACATTTTCAAGCGTTTTCCTTTTGTTTTCCCAGCCGTTTCGGGACTACAGGACATGGATAGATGGAAAAGTTTCGCTGTTTTTTGGTGTCTGTGAGGGAGTTTGATTCGGGCGATGAGTCCCGTGAAGAGATTTTACACATTTGACTGGAAAACACTCATTTACTACGCTTATCTACACAATTAACCACTTATTAAACTCATCAGTGGAGATATGACTATAGTAAGTACACATTTACCCTATTTTTTCTTAAATCAAATCTGTTCTGCTGTGATTAGTTGTTAGCTGGCTACGTAATTAGCATAGTAGCTTCACAAACTATTATATAATGTAAACCAGCCAAGACTTTGGGTTTTATGACATATTTTCTCCTGTTGGTTTGTTATTTTGGTGCAAAAAAAAAGAGTTTAAAACTTGTTTGACCTCTGATGTAATGAAGTATGGCATCGGTGTGTTCAAACAGTGTGTGTGTGTGTGTGCAGTTAAACTGGAGTTTATCAAAACATTCTGATAAAAGCTTACAAATGTGATGTGCTTGGTTCAAATATACACAATAAACATGAATTCGCTAGTAAAAGTTAAACTGGTGTGTGTATTTATCCTGATAAGTGATGATGAACTAATATTGTGTTTATAGAAAATAAAACACACAAAACAACTCATTGTAACTTACAAATGCATTTTAAGTGCATTTGATGGTGATTTCATGGCGAATAGTTTCAGGTCTGGTGGTTTGGGTCAATCAAACCATCATACCCATCAAACTTACGTGGTTGTTTTATTTATAATTAATTATATTAAAGTTACATTCTGTGGGTTTTCAGATTTTTAAATGAATCTATATAAACACGTAATTCACTAGTTTGACTTTCAGAGGGTAATCAAGGGTATGCACTGCTTATATATATATATATATATATATATATATATATATATATATATATATATATATATATATAAAATGGACTCCCTCCATTCTCACTTACTGGTATTTGCATGCTTTATCACATTTTAGCTCAAGCTATGCACACTTTCTGATGTTTTTCTATGTAGTGTAATGTAAACAACGCATTGAATACTTCTGTATACTGTTACTGTTAGTATACTGTTCACCTTGACCGTATATGCTAAAAGACACACGGCTTGTATCTTAACTAACATGATGTGATTCATAACGCTCCATCAGCGGCATTGATCCTCAGAGCTCCTCAAGGGTCGTGTGTTTCCAAGAACCTCGCTTGCAGTCTGGCAATGTGTTGTTTCTGGGAAAGCAGCGGTCAGCAGTGATGCAGCAATTATGCCCTTCACTTTTCCTACGTGATGAAATTCAGCAGCAGGACCCTATCGCACCGCAAATCACCCAGGTTGACATGCACATGTCTGGTGGGTTATTTAGAGATATAGATTTGGTCCATGCAAATGTAGGAGTAGGTATTGGTTTGCTTCATAGTTAATAACTCCAGATGTCACCGGCCTGGTGATGGCATGAGCTGAACGGAGGACATATTAGTCCCTTTTCTAATGGGTGTGGTGTATTCTAGGTCACCACACCTGGAGTCATGACTGCGCTTAAGTGAAGAACCGTTGGGTGTAACGACCAAGAACATCTCCACCCATAGGATAAAGCTTTGGCAGAAGTCTCTAACGGCGCCTCGTGCTGCTGATAGATATCAAAAAGCAGGACAGTGTAAAGACGTCTCATACACACGCTCCCTCAAATCTGTGTGTGTGTGCTGATGATGACTGTGTTTCTCCTGTTTGCCCAGTGACTCAGCAGCACTGCCTTTATGGTTTCCCGTTATTGCATTTGACGTTTTCTCTGACGCACTTTTGCGTCATGAACTCTTAGCAGCGAAAGGATGCTTTAAACGCATTAACTTAGTATTGACATTGGGTTAGGTGTCCATTCTCTTAAGCAAGTAGCCTAGTTTTAAAGCACTACACAGTAATGTTCACAAAACTCAGTGAAATTCAGCATTTAGTGTTGTGGCTCTCTTGGCACGTCTTCTCATCTACCAATCGTTTTCGTGCTCGGTTTATGAAAGATTTTTCTTCTTCTCCGTAATGAAGAATAAATGTTGATTTTGAGGCTGTGTTGAATTGCAGATAATGGAGCAAAAGTTCTGAAGGCCGTCCAGTTCTTTTCAGCGGCTCAGTGAAATAGCTTTGCTGCTCTTATGAAAACACTTGGAGCAGCTCGGCAGTTTTCTTTCATTCTTCTATCAAAATAACCATGTTAGAAGAATTGAGCTGAATCATCATCATCATCACAATCGTTCGATGACGCAATAGATAACCAGAACTATTCAGTGTTTAGCCTTCAGTTTGATTAAAGCTTTTGCGGAGGTGTAAAGTCCAGGGGTCAGAAAGTAGAAGTCCTGCCATATGTTTATTCCACCCATGAACTCGGCCAGCTGATTTCACTAATTAGTTATATCTCCTCCTGGCTGAAAAACTGCTAATTAGCAAATCCTGGTGATTGGAGCGAAATACTGAGGACTTTTACTTTCTGAACCTGGACTTTACATCTGGAGTTTTTGTTTAGAGGAGCATAAACAGCTGAGCTCCTTTTAAAAGTTTTGTTACTTGACACTAACAATTTGTTAATGCATTAATGAGAATAACAACATACTAACTTGTCTACAAATGATTTATCTCAGACATAAGATAAAGGTTTGTCTGTACAGTGAAAGTCAATGGGGTCCTGTGTTGTTTGGACCCCAGCGTTCTTCAGCATTCAGTATACCCAACGTTCAGATCAACTTTATGTATAAAGCACTTTATACAAGATTGTTTCAAAGCAGCTTCAGTAATAAACAGGACAATAACAGAATCAATAATGCAAAATTCATCAAATATGAGAAATTCTGCTGTAAAAAAAAGACAATAGTGTCAACATTCAGCTCTAGTCAGTTCAGTGTTGATTCAGTTCAGTTCAAGAACAGTGTCATGTTGTAAAAATGTTTCAATTGTGAATTATTATTATTATTTTTTGATTCAGCTATGAAGCAGATCTACAGAAAACAAGTGTTGTTGACGTTTTCTGCAGAAAAAAAAGTCATACCATTTTGGAGAGTAAATACATTTTTTTGTGTGTGTGTGTGAGACCACAGAGTGTGAGTTTTAAAGGCTCCGATATACTTCAAGCGTAATTGAAAAACTAACTGAACAAAAATCTGGTCAAAACGGAGTTTGAAACTTCTTGCCAAAGCAAACTTTCCGGAAAAGTTTGCTCTGGCTGGTAAACGACTGCCATTGGTCCGTGGCGATCACGTAATAGGAAGTTGTGGCTCTGAGGCTCCGCCTTCATTGACGTGGAAATCTTCTCCAGTTCATTTCTTCTGTTCAGTCCGTCGAGGTCAGACGACGTGAGTAAAAACATGAATACACTGACTTGAGAGCTGCTTTATCGTAGAAACTGAAGTTGTAATTTCAATTGAAAGAGACACTGACACTGGTTTTTAATGTTTGATATTGTAAAGTAGTGAACAATCTATTGTATAAAACGTTAGGCCTATATAAATAAACGTGAAGTGACTTTACTGGAGTGCCGAATTGCAGAGCTCGTGCAAACATCCACATCGCTGTGATCAGACGCTCTCTTAACTAGTTTTCTCACCACTGTCAATTTTCTTTTATTATTTTGTTATTGAAAGGAAAAGCGTGCAGTACATATTAACATATTCATCCAAACGACGCTCTCTCTACGTCGGGATGTTCTTTAACAGTATACCTCTGCTCACATATGTTGAACTTCTTTTTACCCCAAAGCGAAGAACGAAAGAAACATTCACTGTGAGTGTAACAGGGCTTTAAAGGGGTGGTATAATGCCCTTTTCACAAGATGTAAAATAAGTCGTTGATGTCCCCAGAGTGTGTATGTGAAGTTTTAGCTCAAAATACCCCACAGATATTTTTATATAGTATGTTAAAATTGTCACTTTTTGAGGGTGAGGAAAAACGCACCGTTTTGTGTCTGTCCCTTTAAATGCAAATGAGCTGCTGCTCCCGGCACAGGGGGCGGAGCTTCAACAGCTTGCACTCACACAGACATGCACTGAAAATGTCAAAAACTTTTAGCCTTTTATGTTCAAACCGGATTCAGACAATGATGGAGAGACTCAAGAAGAAGTGACAACATGTAGAATGCAACAGAATGTTTAGTTGATGAATTTATGTAGCTTATGTGTAGTTATCTTCTAGTCATTGATTAGCATATTCTGTCTTGATAATCTATAAATCGTGTTCCGGGGGAGGGGTTTATGTAAATTCTAGGGTTAGTGATGTCACTAACCCGGGAGGAATGTTGTGTAGTCTCTACCAGCCGTTTGTTGTAGTCCTTAAAAAGCAATTTCTTCAAAAGCAAATATCTCCCTTTGCTTTGAACTTTGAGCGTTGTAACTTTGCAGATGTTGTTTATGCTCAAACAGCAACATTACACACTAACTAAAGTTAGAAAAGTGAAATCATAATCAACCACCGCTTTAAGACTTGCCCCTGACTCTTGAGGCTTTACTGTCCTCATGCGGGTCAGCGGACGGCCTCTGTGTCCTCAGTGACTGAACTGACCTGTGCTTGATTTCTGTATTTCAGTATTCAGATGGACTTTCTTTATCTTTCTCTCACTCCCTCCCCCTTCTCTTGTCCTCTCTCGAGAAGGATCATGCAGCGAGGTCGGCCGCTCTCTTTCTGATCTTGCGCCTCCCACACGAGCTTAAGCTTGTTTGCTATGTGAAGAGCTAATAGCCACTATTTCATAGTTTCACTGGAGGCTCCTCGTTTTCATCATGGCCCTTTATTGGAGACCCGAGTTCGATTTATTTACTCCCATTTACGGGATGAATCTCGCAAAAGCTTTCAAGATCATGCCTAGTTAGGCCTGCCACAATTATCAATTAATCGTCTGATCTGATTATCCATTCTGATCGCAATTATCTGTGATAACCGCAGTTATGTGCAGTTTAAATTTTAATTTTAAATTTTAATTTTAATTTAATCATGTTTTGCCAGTTACAGTACGTTGTATTATAAAAAAGTCATTATACAAATATTATGAATTTTCACAGCCTTTAAGTAAATCATATGGGCCTATTTTGATTATAATTTGTATCATATTATAAACTATTCCAAGTAAAAAAAAAAAAACATAAACTGTAAGTGATATGAACAATTAATCACAATTATTTATAACCATGACATGCCCAGGTCATATTTCAATAATTTTCTACATTTTATTTTGCATATTTCTTTGCATTGTGACATTTAATTTGAGTATTCTCATATTAATATTAATAATCATTTGTGAATCGCAGTTTCAAGCCCTGACGAAAGCCTTGTTGGCTGAAACGCGTAGGCATGTTTTTATTTTTATGAGACTAGCCATGGATTAATAAAGGCTTTTTAATCTTCATCCTCCTGAGTGCCTCAGATCTTTTTCTCAATAAATAAAATAACCAATTAAAAATTGGTCATTACTTTCTTCAATCATGCAGAACCTAATTTCTAAGTTCTAATTTATTATATGAATTTAGGGTGAATTAATAAAGTACTGGCTTTAAAATAGGTGTATCTTTTTATACACAATACTTTTCTTTTCTTTTTTTGGTGAATTGTGACCTGGAAATGTTTTTTGTGAGATTAATTTTACAATTAAGGAGAGAGGAAGTGTTAAACAAGTTTAAAATAAAAATATATACATGCTGCATGCACCAATTGTAATACTCGGATATTGCAAGACAAATATATAATGTCTGCCTTGTTGTAGTACATTTTTCTTTCAAACCAGAGTTGGTATGAGTTAAAAAATAATCTCCTATTTTACCTCCCCCGCTCTGACACGGTGTCTCTCGTCCTCTGTGTTTCTGGTGGGAGGTAAAGTAAACTCTGGCGCTCGTTTGAAGTGTGCGAGTCGCTCAGCGTTCACCAGCTGGCCATACTGGGAGCGCTGGGTTACCAGGGTGACATAGCCATACGAGGAAGAACTCACTCACTCTCTCTCTCTCTCTCGTAAGCCAGGAGAGCTCTCTACCTCCCACCCGTCCCACACACTCATTGCAGCTGCTCTTAAACATATGGCTGATCATACTTACAGCATAACTTTAGCTCTGTAATTAGCCTGTTTAGTGAACACTCATTAAAGCTTGTCAGTTCTGCATCACTGTTCATAATGCAAATAGTCCTCTGGAGGACTGCGACCTCAGGGAACCCGAAAATCAATCATGCTATTGCTTACTAGGGAATTGCGACATCTGTATCACGTCTCAGGATAGAAATGTCCAGTCTCCTTCTAAATGTTGCAAGTCTAAAATGTTGAGTCTGGTTTTTAGTCAGGTTTAGAGTGGGTCAGATTTAGCATTTTCAGTGTCGTTTGGGGTTTTATGTTGCATACGTTTTGTTGATGCTTTTTAAGGGATGAAGGCAAGGCAAGGCAAGGCAAGGCAAGAGTAGGTTTTGATCAGACACAAACTATTTTTAACATGATTTTTATTTAAAAAAAAAAAAAAAAAAAAAAAAAAAGTATGGATAATCAAGTGTTTGCTTCAGTCCAGTAAATGTTCATCTTGAAATAATACTAACAGTATAAAAGTCAATCTTACGTTTGCTTGATAAAAGTCTCTAACTCTAAAAAAGATGGATGTTTTTGCGATTACGTCGTTTTACTTGATAAAGTATAAAGTATCAATTATGTTGAATGCAACAGGTTTTGATCATGTTGATTATTTAGAGGCCTTCGAAATGTGCACATCAAATATAATACAGTAGGCTTGTGTGGTTAAAGGCTGATATTTATTTAGCTATTCTCACTGAACAAAACCCATGGATTTCCTCCTCTTTTCTACAAGCCTATCATGAGTCTCTGATCAATGGATCTGATTTATCCTCCTGTTTTTGGATTGAGAGCTAAAGCTCTTTTCTCCCCCGTCAGCATCATCTGATGCCTGTCTGGACGGTTTTGCTGTCAGAGCCATTAAAGTTGTAATAAATCTTTGTCCTAATGAGTGGGTGTGCCCGTGGCGCTTATTCATTGCCAGTTGGAGACGAGCTGTCTGTCATATCAATAGCCCTCCCCTGGGAATAGACGCTTTAAAGCAAGCATGCATTTCTGTATCCTATTTTTCCAAACCAGAAAGCCCAAGAAACCCAACGTTAAATGGTGTTTACATTCCAGCGTGAAGGGAAGGAGTGTATCTTTATTTCAGAGTTGGGACTCTGGAGAATGTAGCTTTGTGTAAGGAGTTACTGGAGGGTCGCTGCATCGAGACGTGTTTTTTTTTTTTCCCAGGCTTGGAATGCCGTGTTCAAAGGTGTGGGGTTAGTTCATGCTAATCCCCCACTCATGACTTTCCACCATCATTCTCACAGTGCATGTACAGTGCACATCCCTGTACCATGCTAATGCATTCCTGTAGCAACTGTACAGTGTGGCGCTAGAAACACCAAGGTTTCACACGTTCGATTTCCAGGGAATGCATGATATAAAAATGTATACCGTGAATGCAATGCAAGTTGCTTAGGATTAAAGCATCTGCCAAATGCATGAATGTAAATGTAATTCAGACCCAGAGCGTTTAAATTAGGCTTGCCTTGCACAATTTGGAGAATATTTTAAGCATTTTTTATTTATTTTTTATCTCCAGATTAGTTGTGCTTGGTTGTAGGGCTGCAGTTAACTAAAATTACAACCAATAAAAAAACATTTCTGTTAATTGAAATAAAGCCAAAAAAATATATAAATATTAGTTGAAAAACTTGCCTTGGGAATTTTTTTTTTTTTTATTAACACAATTAATACAAATTAAACAAATTAACATGAAAACTAAAGATATAAGAAAGCTAACTCAAAATATTAATACAACTAAAATACTATGATAAACATATAAAAAATAAATATATTAATGTAATAATTCACTTTTAAATAAAAATTGAGTATTTAAGAAAATTATCATTTTATTTTACAGTATTTTACTGTAAAATTTCAATACTAATGTATCATCTTTTTATCATTTGTTAATATACTAATACTAATGTCTTAATTTCTTCATATTCAAAATGTTGAACCATTGAGATTTTATTTTGGGGATAAAACGCCCTTAAATCTTTTCTGTTGTTGCAACAGCCGGTTAAAAGTTAGGAAAGTTTGTGTGAAGCATTTAATGCGAACATTCAGTGCATAAACTTATTTAATAAAATCGCAGCCTTGGCCATTTACCTTTTTTTTTTTTGCAGTTTAAATGGTCTCAAAAAAACATGCTTAAAAAAAAAACATTTAGCATCTACAGCCCATAGCAACACCCTGGCAACCATTTACTGAGCAAAAGACCTATTGAATAGCACGTTTTACATGCGTTAGAAGCACTTAAAACCGATAGAAAACATCTTTTCTCAGCAGAATAGCTGTTTATAGCCTCAAATGTTTCTTCTGAATGCCCTTTTATTTATTCAGCAGATATAAATAGATGCAGTTACGCTGGAATTTGCGAAGCTGTCTGTGTCATGGCATGGCACACGATAATGCTGCATTGTGGTGCTACAGTTCAGTTACCTGTCAGGGTTGTACGTTTCAATTTATGTGATAGACCGCAAGTAACAAGCAAATTGGCAAGATGTTGAACCAAATTGCATGTGATGGCTTCAAATGGCTGTTAATACGAGCTCTAAAGTGCTTGTTAAGAGCGTCTCCTGACTCATTCTTTCCAGCGCGCTGTTTATACTATTAGAATTCTTTACGAATGCAGAATAACACTTCAGTGCTCCAGTGACCCCACACCGTTCCCAGAATGCAAATCCAGTGAGTCACAGATTGGCCGCCGTATGACAAGCCTCTGCAGCACCAGCAGAGGAGGAGTGGGTGAGCCGAAGATGAAGAGAGAGAGATTGAAAGGCATTTTTGTGTATGAAAAAATCTACCTCTGTATCCACACCCTGTGCCCCGTGGAATGCGAACATTGTGCGGGGGAGAGACACAGTGGCTTCAGTCATCGCATGGTTTGTAACACACACACACACACAGCCCACAGCCCACGAGTGTGTGTGTGTGCGTGTTTGAGGGCGATGAAGTCAGAGGAGTGCAATCTTTACCCGCAGCGGTTCCCCTGTGTTTTCAGTGAAAGTGTTTGACTTGTCGTCCATCTTTCCCTGGAGGTCTCAGTATGTAGTCTGCGTGCCTCATGACCCCTCGCCTCTCACACTAAACGTGTCTGTTTTTCCTGCTTTCTCTTACAAATACTAATAATTAGGCCTGCATTTGGATCTAATTGCGATTTTTAAAATGTGATTTAAAAAGAAAATAAATAAAAAAAACTCCAGGTTTGCTGCGTTTGTTTGTAAGAGCTGCACAATTTCACAAAGAAATGTGTTAGAAAATATGAATATTACTATAATAATAAATTATAATTAATTATTATTACAAAGTAAAATTATTCATAAAAATACAAAATAATAAATATGAATATCATTTCAATTAAGAATGTAAAATTGTAATAATATATAATTTTTACTAATACTAATTATTATTATTATTATTATTAAATAAATAAAAACATAAAAAATAAGAAATATTAATATTGTAATATTTGTGAAATGTCAATGATTATAAAATAATAAAATATTATTATAATAAATAATATAATAATTACTCAAAGATGGAGAGAGATATTATTAAAAATCGTAGTAATAATAATATTTATTATAATGATTACTAAATAAAATATTAACTGCATTGTAAAATAAAAAAATGATACAATTGTAAAACTACAACAATACAAGTTTTGGCTTTCTTAATTTCTTCCTTTTCAAACATTAATCCATCAAGCTTTTGTTTTGTTGGAAAACCACACGGATCCCTCAAAGCTTCTGTCTTGTTGACGACAGCCGATTTATAAGCGTTTCTCATTACAAGTTGGTTAACATGGTTGTCGCATGTTTCGTTCCCAAATGCGTGTAATAAGCGACTCGAACTCAGAACAGACGCAGAGACGAGTGGAGCAACATTTACTGAGAACTGAGAAAATAAATTCACCAGATCATGTATTTAAGTAATTAAATCACGGCCTTTGCGTTTTGAAAATCGCACTGAGCCATGACTCGTTTTGGGGTTTTATTTCAATTACAAATAATTGATTCAGGCTTTTTAGCACATGATGAAAGTATGACTGTATAGATGAGCATTCTTACTGAAACCAAAATGGTTTATGATTTGACATTCAATTTAACGGTTCCTGCTTAATCTGTTTGACAGAACATCATACTAAGATATTTCTCGCATCACACCCTAAGAAATCATGCTTTAGTTGAGTTGTGAGCTTAAATTGAATGCAGTGGGAGAGAAAATAAATGATCAGCTCAACGTTCTCCGGCTTTCTTTTGCATGATCCTCGTTGGTTGCACGCAGCAACGAACAAACATCTGCAAGCAGCCAATTTGATCAAATACGCACCAGTCTTAGGCTTATGAGACTCGTCCAGGTAGAGCCGCGATAATGACCTCTTCAGGTTGAGATTGGCGCTGTGATATGACTCGGCGCGAGGCTGACTCATGCTCGTCATGACCTCCCTCATTATGTGGGGTGATAATTGCCCAAACATGCAGTAGGAATGAGTGAATCTCGACGTGCCGCTGCTAATCTGTCTCGTACGGAGAGCCAGAGATGCTGTGCGCTCTGGTGAGTGTGTCGTAGGCGTTTGGACTTGAAATTTGCAGTGGGTGTCACGATGATCCTTAATGCTCATTCTAATGTTGTGCAAGTTGTGCAAACATGCCTAAATGTTTCGAGTCTTTTGATTTGAACCCACAAGCGAGTCAGATTTGACACTGTGAGCGTTTGCATTAGTTGTTCTGGTTGATGGATGTTAAACTGATGGAATGCGAGCAGTGCGTGAGCTGTTGGTCACATGACCTCCACATGTACCTGGGCAGGTGGGACACATTCGGGCTGGTGCCAGGTTTTGCCGGTGCAATTCCCTCCACGCTACGCCCTACATTCTTCACTCATTAAATATAGAAGAAAAACCGAGCGCTGCAGTGCTGACTGTTAATTTTGCATAAAGGAGGTGTGACGTATAACAAGGTGTGCAGACTCTTGTAGCCTGAGCGAGTCAGAGTGTGTGTGTGTGTGTGTGTGTGGTGTACACTAAAACCATTTTAGCATGTATGATGAGTGATCATGTGAGGGGAAAGAGCGGTTTGTTTCCTGCAGGAAGATGAACTGTAAACTAGAGCAGAGCTTTACTGGAGCTCATGAATTATTCACGTTTCATCCTCATGAGTGGCGATAATGAACTGAGCTTTAGGTCATGCTGCAAATTCTTATTTAAAATCATCTGGTGCCGTTTTTTTTGTTAAAGGTTGAGCCACGACGTGCTTGTAGTTTTGGGTGCAGTTTTTCATCATGTTGTCCGCTTTTTGACGGATTGCTTTTGCTTCTCTTTTGGAAGTTGGATTTAAATAAAGCATCTGCTAAATGTGTAAAGTTGTCAGGGTTTTTACACCTGGGGTTAAGAAATGTTTTCGTCAATCCGATCACAAGTGGAGTGAAACTAAATACAGGTGTAAACGGGGTCAAAATGTTTTGAGCTTGTCCACTTTCGACCACTTTCAGACGTAAACATATTCGACCGGATTGCTTTCATAGTGTAGAGACGCTCATGTGTTCGAACAGCAGCAAAAGACCGGCTACTCTCCGCCTACTGACCTAATGCCTAAACATTATGGGAAGCGCTGAAGACCCAAGTTTGGTTTGAAGATGAGAAACGTACCAAGCACAAACGTTTCATTCGTAATTGCGTGAGCTTGTTTTGTAGATCGAAAGATCCGTCCATAGACCCTTCCCTCGAAGAAATCAGGACAGAAGAGGATGAAAGTGGACTAAAGAGATGGATTAAAACACCAGGTGTAAACGGGACTGTGTCTCCCTCGTCTACTTGTGATCCCATCGACCCAAACGCATCTTAATACCAGGGCCTTTTTTTAAAGATGCCGTTGCATTTAGTCCAGCAGTTTTTAAACGCAAAGACACGTCTCAGTAAAAGCCTCCCAAGAAATGCATCTGATGAACCCCTGAACCTGAAACTAGCCTAATTATACAGTTGAGACAGATGAGTTTCATCATCCGCATATCACTCATTATGTAGCTGGAGTGCATGACCTCTTAATGACCCCTGAAACAGACTCAAATGATGTAAGTCGCAATGTTATTGATCACAGAGAGAGAAATCGGGGCCAACAAAAGCAGCAAGATCAAGCGTACAACACACACAAAAAAAAAAACATCCTCTCGTTTAAACCGATGGAAATGGCATTGAAATCAAACAGCTGTTATGATCTGGGAAGTATTACTCATGTAAAAGAAGTGCGTGCATGAATTATAAATGCGCAGGGCGGCCGGGGGACTCGAGTCAGAATCCGGTCTATGCTTACGCTTGTTTTAAGTCCTCAACACTAGAAGAAAAAAAAACTGGATTTGCTTTGAAACTATTGTCACTCAGGAATTAAACGTGAATTAATTCGTAAATTAAACGTACAATTTTGAAGTAGAAAGACTGAAATGGTATTTTCTTGTAAAATCTGAAGAAAAAAAAGTGTTTATCCTGAACTTAGTACATCTCTGATCTTTATATATACTCATCTCTGACGACTCGGTAGGGCTTGACTATGCCAGAGACGGGGAAGAATGGCAGATTACAGTATATGCATGATAACAAAATGTGTTCCTAAGTTTGTTTTGTGTGTGTTTTTGCCTCCACAGGAAGCTGATCTCTGTCCCTCACACACGCGTACACATGCTGGAAGTGCGATGTTGAGCTGTGAAGCAGAACTGTTGAAGGCTGGATGTAGGTGAGCACTGGAGCGCTCTCTGCTGGACGATCACAGTTAACACACATCCACAGAAATGGGACAGATGGATGTTTTTGGCTTTTCCATCCTCTCTACTAATAAACAACAGCATAGCAAACACAACATGTGTGATGTTTCTCAACTGTTTCTCTCTCCGCACATCTTTTCTTTTGCGCAGGGGGCCAATGGTGTGTTAAAGGCGCCATGGGGAGCTGTTGTAGCTGTCCCGATAAAGAGATCATCCCTGACAACCATCACAACAAATTCAAAGTGAGCAACGAAGCGGTCTGAAGGTGTCTGTCTGTCACACATGTACCGCGGTGAACCGATTCCATGCGTTACAGAGAGTGAAGTTAATATACCAATGCTCTAATAAGAAAATAAATCAGCTCTTGTGTTCTCAGAGGATCAGAAACCGTTCTTACTTTACCCAAGATGCCTCTGTGTGTGTCTATGGTGTCCAGATTCTTACTATATGCCATATACATTTACTACCGGGCAGAAGTTCGGATGTAGTTCAGACTCTAAAAAATAAAAATAAAAGGAAAATAAAAAATAATCCCAAAACAGTGTAATATGGGAATCATGTAGTGACCCAAAAAAACCTAAAGTTGTGTTTTTATTTTATTTATTTTAACACATGATTTAAAGTTTAGAAGTGTGCCGATGCTGAAAGTGGTGTGTGTGTGTGTAGGTGATAAACGTGGATGATGATGGTAATGAGCTGGGCTCGGGCGTGATGGAGTTAACGGAGGAAGAGCTCATTCTGCACACGCGCAAACGAGACGCCGTCAAGTGGCCCTACCTCTGCCTGCGTCGATATGGCTACGACTCCAACCTCTTCTCCTTCGAGAGCGGCCGGCGCTGCCAAACCGGTCAAGGTGAGACTCACGAGCTAACTTGGTCTCTCTCCATCAGATCTGCTTTTACTGTATGACTGATATTTGTTGCTTTACTTGTGTCATTCACATTCATTCTTCCCTCCTCTTCAGGGATATTCGCGTTCAAGTGTGCACGGGCCGAGGAGATCTTTAACATGCTGCAGGACATCATGCACAACAACAGCATCAGTGTTGTGGAGGAACCAGTGCTGGAGCCTGAGCTTCCAGTGACGCCACACACTCCCACCAGTAAGAACAGACACACTTCCAGCCCTCACACTCATACTGGACTCTCTTACTAACTCTTCAATCGCTCTCTCTACAGCTCCAGGTTACTCTGTCCCAACAGTAGCCAATGGAATCGGCCGTTACCCGTCATTTGGCGACGCGTCCTCGCGCCCTTCGAGTCGCCATCCTTCAGTGGGCAGCACTAGGTTACCATCAGTAGGGGAGGAATCAACACACCCACTGCTGCTCAATGATGAAACGGTACGCAGATGACAGGCTAACACTTTACATTAAGGTTTCATTTGTTGCCTGAGCATCAAATCAGCATATTAGAATGATTTCTGAAGGATCATGTGACACTGAAGACTGGAGTATTGGCTGATGAAAATTCAGCTTTGCATCACAGATATAAATTATATTTTAAAGTATATTAAAATAGAAAACCATTATTTTGAATTGTAATAATATTTCACAATATTACAGTTTTTTTCAGATTTTTTTTATCAAATAAATGCATCTTTATGAGCATAAGAGACTTCTTTCAAAAACATGAACATAGTAATGTTTCCAAACTTTTGCCCGGTACTGAATGTTTTGAATGAAGAATGTAATGACATGTTATTAAAGCAGGTTTTGTGCGTACAAGCACTCCTCGCATTTTTATAAGAAAATGTAAAACTCTTAATTCATATTTTTCTTCTGATGAATGTACTGTCTGTGCAGGTGCACACTTACGTCAACACGACGGGGCTACAAGAGGAACGGCGCTGTCGAAGCGGTGGCCACGCCCCTCTGGAGCTCCGGACGTCCAATCCCGAGAGCGCACTCCCAACGCCGGCCAATGAGACTGAGCCGCACGTGGTTTTGGACTCAGAGGGTGTAAAGTTTGTTTTAGGCCCTACGCCTGTCCAGAGACAGATGCTGCTCAAGGAGAGCCCGCAAGATCTCAGCGAGCAGGACGCGGGAGTGGCCGGCTCTAGTACAGATAACGCCACTTCTCCTGCAAAGACAGTGAATGGCTGCACAGGCCTTGCGACAGACTGTGACACCGGTTACGATAGCGACGAGCGCAAAGAGACGCCCCACGAGCAGCAAAACGGCGTGGTCGCACCCGTCGGGTCCGGAGCGAGACGAAACAGACCGCCTGTGCCGCTTCCCGACGCCCACAACGCCAACAACTCGGCCCAACGGCGGACCGCGCTGCTCAACTACGAGAACCTGCCGGCGCTGCCGCCCGTGTGGGAGACGCGCAAACCCAACAGCGAGGCGGAGGACGAGGACGATCTCAAGTCGCCCTCTCTGAACGGCTTCCATTCCCTCGATCCCCAGCACAACTACGTCAACACGGAGAACGTCACGGTGCCGCTCAGCGCGCACAAACTCCACTGCTCCAGCACTCAGCCCACCGTATTCAGCTTTGACCTCCGAAGGCTCGGGGTGGGCGACCCGCTCCGGCAGCTCAACTACATTGAGGTGGAAATGGACAAAGTGTCGGACTCCAGTGGACCTCACACCCCCAAAACACCCACCACACCCTTACCACCCACCCCCACGCGCCGGACTGAGCTGTACGCCGTCATCGACATCGAGCGCACGGCTGCCATGTCCAGCCTGCAGAAAGCACAGCCACGGGATGACGGCACATCCAGGAAGACTCGACACAACAGCACCGACCTGCCCATGTGACCCGACCAGCACTGATCCAGCAAACCAGTCGGTTTACTCGTCCCAGAATGCAGGAGTTTATCTCACGAAAACCTGTCAGGTCACATTTCACTGTGATATCTAAATAAATAAATTATTATATTCCACATTCACCCTATTTTCACACCAGCAAACCCGTCGGTTCAGGTCGTATTTTTATACAGCATATACATTTTAACTGGTGTATGGCAATAAAAAAAGAGGCTAATGTGGATCCTAAAAATCTAAATCATCACATTTAATCACATATACACTAATGTTCTTCTCATGCTCACCAAGGCTGCATTTAATTTGATCAAAGATACATATTTTTACAATTTAAAATAACTTTTCTATGTGAATGTATTTTAAATTGTAATTTATTCCTGTGATCTAAGCTGCATTTTTCCAGTCTTCAGTGTCACATGATCCTTCAGAAATCATTCTAATATGATGATTTGCAGCTCAAGAAACATTCCACAAAAATATTAAGCAGCAAAAACTTTTTCAGTAACTCAGCTCCAAATTAGTAAAATGATTTCTGAAGGATCATGTGACACTGAAGACTGGAGTAATGATGCTGAAAATTAAGGTTTGCATCACAGGAATAAATTGCATTTTAAAATGTGTTCAAATAAAAGTTGTAATAACATTGCAGAATATTATGACCCTTTTCTTAAAAAATGCTTTAAAGGTTTATCATTTTATAAAACTTTTTGTTTTTGCCAAAACCTGCATTAATTGAACTTTAAAGTTGTTGTTTTTTCAGTCATTTTATGATTTAGGATTGTTATCATAGACATGCTGATCCCAATTATTATTATTTAGAAGAAGAATTTAAAGAGTATTAATAAGTATCATTAGAGTTGATCTCCCCCTCCTCCTCCTCCTCCTCCTCCTCACAAACCCAGGTATGAATTTCTGGATGATAATGTGCTTGAAAATGCAGAATATCTTCTTAAATGGTTAAAAAAAAAAATTCGGTATGCAAATATAAGCTTGTATTTCTTTAGATTCAGGATGAAATATGATCTGTGTGCGACAGGTTTCGTGAGATTCACTCAGTTTAAGTATATGTACTATATAGTTTTGTACTTTCCAAGCGTGCTGACCTGCCTTCGTACGCTCAGGTCTGACACACAGGTACAGATGAGGAAACACTAAACGCTTTACCAGACCTCATTCATCAATGCTGTGATGTTTTTCTCTCCTTTTCAAAAAATATCCAAGTGTTCGAGATACGTCTTTTATGTGGTTACTTCATTGATGTAAGTCACTCATTTTGCACTTGAGAGCAATAAAAGATGCTCGCTACGGTATTCTAGAATCACATGGTTCACTGCAGTCACTTTAAACACTCGCTCTCACTCCACAGCCCTTCTGCTAGCGTGATCCCAAACGAGAGCCCGCCGCGTGTGTGTGTGTGTGTGTGTGTGCGTGTGTGTTTTCAGCTGTACGCTCACGTCTGTCGACCAAAGACACGCTTCACTGCCCGCCGGATACACTCCAGTGTGTGTGAGCGCCTCTTTTCTTTCTCCTGGCTCTCAGTTGCTAAGAAACCCTGATATTTGAAGTGTTAAGTGCTACAGGTGTTTAAAGGGTTTTTCAGGTGTAGAATCTGTACATTTAACAATATTAGTGATTATTTATCAGTGATTATGTCGGTAATGGACAATTTTGCCGTATTTTAATTATTGGACGATATTGGAAGCCGATCAAATCTTGGCTTATTTTTCCCTCAACTTAAAAACATGTTTCTTAAAATCAAATATTGGTATATAAAATATTAAATCAGGCCATATTTTGGGCCAAACTTAAAAAAAATGTTTCTTAAAATAATAATAATTTAAATATCTACCCATGGCAGGTTTCAATTATTGGCCGATATTAGAATCCGATAAAATCATGGCTTATTTTTACCCCAACTTAAACATACTTCTTAAAATAATAATAATAATAATTTAAAATATTTTCCTGACAGGTTACAAATATATATATTTTTTCCAATAATTGGCCAATATTAGAAGCACATAAAATCAGGGCTTATTTTTACCTCAAAATTAAACACATTTCTTAAAAATAATAATAATAATAATATAAAATATTTTCCTGACAGGTTACAAATATTTATATTTTTTCCAATAATTGGCCAATATTAGAAGCACATAAAATCAGGGCTTTTTTTTACCTCACATTTAAACAGATTTCTTTAAAAAAAATTATAATAATAATAATAATTATTATTATTTAAATATTCTCCTATGACCAAAACTGGAAACCGATAAAAATCAGGGCTTATTTTCCCTTGAACTTAAACAGGTTTCATAAATAAATAAATAAATAAATAATTTAAATATTTTCCTATGACAGGTTACACTTTTTTTAATTTTTTATTTTTTTATTGGTCAATATTGGAAGTATATATACAGCCTATGGGGTTACACACATTACAATATAAAATTCTACACAAAAGAGCAAAATGTTAAGATTAGAGGTTCATTGTAATTTTTTTTTTACTAGATTCATAATATAAAACCAGCAATCAGAGAAATTGAATCAGTGCATCCCTATCAAACACTTGACTGTCCTGATGACTATAGGCCTGATTTCTTCAAGTATTTGCTGAACACACTTCAGCTGGTCTCGTGCATCACGCTGTTTCAGAAGGACCTGGAGGATTGTGCGGTGCTGCACATGTGATTGTATCGCTCGTCTGAATGCACTCCGATGTCCTCAAGGGTTTCCAGACAAAAGACAAATCTGTTTACGGCGAGCGGAGGACTGTTGTAGACATCCAGCTTGTGTAAAGCTTCTATTGTAAAGTTTATTGCATTATTATCATGTTATTTTCTACCTTTTTGAGAGAGTGTGCAAATATAGGAACGTTCACATGTTAAAAAAAAAAAAAATTGACATTCAGTAGTTTTAGCAACACATGAGTGCTAATGAAATAACTGTATAAATCAAGATCATTTGCCAAATCTGAAGAACTGAATGATTGTCGGGATCTTTCAGGAATGATGCATTACGTGTGTGTGTGTGTGTGAGAGAGAGAGAGAGAGAGAGAGGTTACATTCCTATGCGAGTATTTCACAATTACGGACGTTGTACTGAAACTAGTTTTGATATTTGCATTTGATATATTGGGTATTGATATCAGTTTAGTAAAATGTTTTTTTTTTTTTTTATTACTTAACTTAGTTACTTAAAAATGACAACTATTACTTTGCCATCAGTGCCAACTCTATTTTTGTAGCATGGCAAAAAAATCATTAAAAAAACAAAATGAAACTCTGAGTGTCTCAGTCAGTTTAATCTGAAAAAAAAATCAAAATGATGTGCATCGGAACAACTTCCATTTAATGCATTTTGGCAACAGAATTGTCTGATTTATGAAAACATCAATATGAAGACGCCGCCTCTCTTTTTGGGATGGAGTTTATATTTGCACACTTTGTTACAGATGCATTGGATTTCCAAGCTAATGCAATAGCATGCTTTTTTTGTTCTTGCAGTGTGACAAGCATATATTTTAAAAGAACCAATTCTCCATGTCAACAGAAACCCAATTACACACAGCCCGTTAAACAAGTTTGATGATAAGAGATCTGTACTGTAGTCTAATAAATTAGGTATTGGGGCACAATCTTGTGTAGACTGAGCCATAATTACAGAAACAGCCAATAAGCTCATGATTAAGAGTTCAGTGCTGAACATGGGGCAGGAGCTGAGGATAGTTTCAGCTCTGACCACCAGAGGGCGCTGTGACACAACTGCCTTCATAACACTTGCTCAAGTTCATCCTTGTGTCTGTTTTACAGTAATGTATCATTTAGGATTATGTATTTAACATATATATGATTATTAATAATAATAATAACTAAAAGTAAGATTATAAGTGTTATAAAGCACTGGAGATTTTGGTTTATTTGGATTTTCTTTAAAGAAAACATCCCAAATACAACACTTGATCTATTTGCATCTGTAGGTTGTAGTTAAAAATACATATCTTTAAAGCGGTAAGTTTGAGACAGAAATCTTTACAGTTTTATTACAATCCACATTCTGAAGGATTTTACAAAGGCTTTAAATATATAAAAAGCTATATATATATATATATATGCTATATATATAAAATTTGCCTGATTTAGCATTTTATTCCAAACATTGTGATTTTTTCAGTATTTTCTGATTAAAGGCGTAATAAAAAGATATACAGTGCAATGCATAAGTGAATACACCCATGCTAAAGTTGACTAAAAAGAGGAATAAAAAATCATATTTTGGAAATTGAACTTAATGCCTTAATTTAAAAAATTAGGAAAAATCCAACCTTTAAGGACACCAATTTTCTTTGTGAATGAATAATGTATCGTAAATAAATAAATGTTCTTCCTTAAAATACAGGGTGCATAAGTGAGTACACCCCTATGTTAAATTCCCATAGAGGCAGGCAGATTTTTATTTTTAAAGGCCAGTTACTTCATGGATCCAGGATAATATGCATCCTGATAAAGTTCCCTTGGCCTCTGGAATTAAAATAGCCCCACATCATCACATAGCCTTCACCATACCTAGAGATTGGCATGGGGTACTTTCCATAAGATCATCTCTCAATGCAAATCAAACTAGCTATTAGGCTAACTGAAATAAAACCATGCCAATCTCTAGGTATGGTGAAGGCTATGTGATGATGTGGGGCTATTTTAATTCCAAAGGCCAAGGGAACTTTATCAGGATGCATAGTATCCTGGATCCATGAAGTAACTGGCCTTTAAAAATAAAAATCTGCCTGCCTCTATGGGAATTTAACATAGGGGTGTACTCACTTATGCACCATGTATTTTAAGGAAGAACATTTATTTATTTACGATACATTATTCATTCACAAAGAAAATTGGTGTCCTTAAAGGTTGGATTTTTCCTATTTTTTTAATTAAGGCATTAAGTTCAATTTCCAAAATATGATTTTTTATTCCTCTTTTTAGTCAACTTTAGCATGGGTGTATTCACTTATGCATTGCACTGTATATAAAAAAGCCTTTAACTCTGTTAACAAAATTAAAAAAAAATTTAAACCTGGTTAAACATGTTCAGGTTTTCTGTTGTGGAAATTACATGCAAATTATTGCATGATTGATTAGATGCATTATTTACACATTTAAACATAACATTTCAGAAAACGTGTAATACAAAACAATGTCTTGACGTGATTAAACAACCGGGTAGGTATATTATATGGTGATGTATATTAAACACATTTTTCACATGTGAAGCCTTAATTATTGAAATTATCGGTAACACTTTGCAATAAGGTCTCATTTGTTAACATTAGTTAATGCATTAACTAACAAACTAACCAATAAAAAATATATTCTTAGTTACAGAACTTACAGCATTAACATTTATATTTGATAATGTTGGTTAATAAAAAATGTTCATGTTAGTTCAAAGTGCATTAATTTATGTTAACAAACTACTTTTGATCTTAATATGTAGTAAATATTGAAATGAACATGAATTAAGATGAATAAATGCTGTAGAATTATTGGTCATTGTTCTATTGTAGTTCTATTCTAACTAATGTTAAGAAATGAAACTTTATTGTAAAGTGTTACCAAATACACATTACCATTACTATAAAAGCGCCCCATTATGCTATTTTGCTTTGGAGTCTCTAACAACAGGTTTACAAGCATCCAAGGTCAAAAACACTTTCATTTTCTCATAATTGCAGCATCAGCTCTTTTCTCACAGCATCTGAAATGGTTCAATAAAGGATTCAGTCTCTAAACCCCGCCTTTCCGAGAGCTTCCTCTGCTCTGATTGGTCAGATGTCCCAGTCTGTTGTAATTGGACTACTCTGCTCTGATTGGTCAGATGACCTAGTCAGTTGTGATTGGTCTACTCTGCTCTGATTGGTCAGATGACCCAGTCTGTTGTAATTGGACTACTCTGTTCTGATTGGTCAGATGTCCCAGTCTGTTGTAATTGGTCTACTCTGCTCTGATTGGTCAGATGACCTAGTCAGTTGTGATTGGTCTACTCTGCTCTGATTGGTCAGATGTCACAGTCTGTTGTAATTGGACTACTCTGCTCTGATTGGTCAGATGACCTAGTCAGTTGTGATTGGTCTACTCTGCTCTGATTGGTCAGATGACCCAGTCTGTTGTAATTGGACTACTCTGTTCTGATTGGTCAGATGTCCCAGTCTGTTGTAATTGGTCTACTCTGCTCTGATTGGTCAGATGACCTAGTCAGTTGTGATTGGTCTACTCTGCTCTGATTGGTCAGATGACCCAGTCTGTTGTAATTGGACTACTCTGTTCTGACTGGTCAGATGACCTAGTCAGTTGTGATTGGTCTACTCTGCTCTGATTGGTCAGATGTCACAGTCTGTTGTGATTGGTCTACTCTGCTCTGATTGGTCAGATGTCCCAGTCTGTTGTAATTGGTCTACTCTGCTCTGATTGGTCAGATGGCCCAGTCTGTTGTGATTGGTCTACTCTGCTCTGATTGGTCAGATGGCCCAGTCTGTTGTGATTGGTCTACTCTGTTCTGATTGGTCAAATGACCCAGTCTGTTGTGATTGGTCTACTCTGCTCTGACTGGTCAGATGGCCCAGTCTGTTGTGATTGGTCTACTCTGCTCTGATTGGTCAGATGGCCCAGTCTGTTGTGATTGGTCTACTCTGCTCTGATTGGTCAGATGGCCCAGTCTGTTGTGATTGGTCTACTCTGCTCTGATTGGTCAGATGACCCAGTCAGTTGTGATTGGACTACCACTTACAGCGTGTGCCGAAAACCAGCCGCACATTACTGTATCTGAATTTCACCTCCTGATCTTCCTCTGCACTTCACACACAGTGATACAAACAGTAATAATGGCATCGGTTTGAGTCTTCTCAACATGTCAGCAACAATAATCAAACTTTGAAGACCTTTTTACATTATATCGACACACTGCATGAAAAATAATACAGTAATATTCGCAAAAAGCACTTTAAATGCAACACAGTCCAAGCCTTTAATTGAAAATCTGCAGGCAACAGAAACTTTTATAGCATTACCAACAGTAATGATGTCAGACTCAATTGCACTTGTGATATAGTGTGTGTGTCAGGTCAGATCAGAGCAGAGCATCATGGGAGGCTGTAAGCAGAGCTCATTATCTGTTTCTCACGCTGGGCGATCAATGCTCGGCTCTGATGAAGTCTGCTGCATCTTCTTTGATTCTGTCAGAAGCATCTTGAGGAGATGATCCCAACCCGTTTGCCATTAACATTCTGCACCTGATCTCAGAGGTGAGTTCAGAGTCACATCGCTCACAGACGAATCTCTGTCAGCGGTTTGACTGGCAGTTCGATTTGTCTCTCGCCTCCTAAGAAACACCAAACACACCCTTTCTGCTCTCAGGACCTCGTGTCTGTCACCTGGCAACCATCCTGTTGCTTAGATACAACACGCCTCTCCTTACGCCCTCCGGATCAAACGGCTCTGAGTCGAGAGAACTGATGCGCACGAGTGACGCCGACCGCGCACGTCAAGCAACACGCCAGAAAACACACGCAAAGCTCCGTCCGTGACGACAGACTCGATGTTCTGGCAAAAATATGATTATTACTTGTGATTGTTTCATTGCTCACGGTTGGAGTTTGACCCGAAGCATCAAACTTTGGCCTGTAACTCGTTTCTAGCATCATGGCGGATACCTTTGCATGAGAACGCATTACTCACATGTGCTTCAGAACATGGACAAATATTTACCAACACACCAGAAGTGAATACGATCATTTAGACTTGTGTGACATCATATCTGTTAAAAGCATTTCAAATTAATTCTATATTAAAAGGAAAGTTCACCCAAATTATGTCCAGTCTGTCCAAAAATGTCCCAGTCTATAGTGATTGGTCTACTCTTCTCTGATTGGTCAGATGGCCCAGTCTGTTGTGATTGGTCTACTCTGCTCTGATTGGTCAGATGGCCCAGTCTGTTGTGATTGGTCTACTCTGCTCTGATTGGTCAGATGGCCCAGTCTGTTGTGATTGGTCTACTCTGCTCTGATTGGTCAGATGGCCCAGTCTGTTGTGATTGGTCTACTCTGATTGATCAGATGACCCAGTCTGTTGTGATTGGTCTACTCTGCTCTGATTGGTCAGATGACCCGGTCTGTTGTGATTGGTCTACTCTGATTGATCAGATGACCCAGTCTGTTGTGATTGGTCTACTCTGCTCTGATTGGTCAGATGGCCCAGTCTGTTGTGATTGGTCTACTCTACTCTGATTGGTCAGATGGCCCAGTCTGTTGTGATTGGTCTACTCTTCTGATTGGTCACATTTGACCCAGTCTGTTGTGATTGGTCTACTCTGCTCTGATTGGTCTACTCTGCTCTGATTGGTCAGATGTCCCAGTCTGTTGTGATTGGTCTACTCTACTCTGATTGGTCTACTCTGCTCTGATTGGTCAGATGACCCAGTCTGTTGTGATTGCTTTCTAAGTCAAACTTCACAGTTAATCTTGTTCATAATGTTAGTGATTTAAATACATATAATCATAAATAGCAGCAAGCAACTTATTCAAAGCAATCAATTTGATTTTTCTCAGGTGGATAAAATGAGCAAAAGCAATTCAGTAAATTCACACACTTCAGCAACTACAAGGCAATGTTTTGGCTATCAAAACATCTTTTAATTTGTACCAGCAACTTCTGTTTTGTTTTGTACCTAAAAACACTTCTTAAACCTGGTAAAACCACTGCAACACACACACACTCGCGGTCTGCCGAGATTCATGATGCTCTCAGTGTTGTTTTAATGAAGCTTTACGTGAGCCGAATGACCGATAATCTTTGTGTTTCTCACACAGAAGTGTGTTATCAGCCGCCCGGCAGCCCAAGGACATTTGCTTTGATAAAACGCTCTTCCTCTCCTCACAATGTCAGCCGGTAACAGGAGGCACGTTTGATAGACTGATCATACACTCGCGCTGTAAAGTTTGCTCCAGCGATGATCGATGGAAGCCCATTATAAGCCCGATTCAGCCTGCGAGCCCAGACCATTTGCATACAAATAGTGTTCCTCAACAGAGACGAATGAGACCCTCGTCCAGACGCCCAGCCAACCCGGAGAGAACAGACCTTCATGAAGGTTAAACTCGCTCAATCAGGGTGTGTGTAAATCCACATCCGACACATTTCAGCTTCATCGCCTGTTTTTGGTGTGTAAACAGTGTCAGAATGATATTGTTCAACTTTATTTGCGAGCTGCATACATTCATAGCATTTTAAGGCCTCCGAGGTGCACAATCGACACGAAGACTAAGGTAGACAGGAACACACGCTGTCTTTTAAGATACATTATTTTGGCCAAATTCTAATGTATGCTTCACAATCCCAGAATGCACTGCACAATAATTGAAAAAGTTGAATAAGGGTTAGTTCACCCAAAAATGAGAATTCTGTCATTATTTACTCACCCTCATGTCGTTCCAAACCCGTAAGACTTTCGTTCATCTTCAAAACACATTATGAAATCTGAGAGCTTTCTGTCCCTCCATTGACAGCTACGCCATTACCATTTTTAAGCCTCGAAAAACTAGTAAAGACATTATTAAAGTAATCCATGTGACTCCAGTGGTTTAACCTCAACTTTATGAAGCGACGGGAGTGCTTTGTTTGTGCAAAAAACATTATTTACCACTTTATTTACAGTGGTAGACAGAAACAAAGTATTTTTTACTTCAGTTTGCAAATAGCACCGAATGATTCATTTGCGAATTGGACCGTTCGGGGGTCAACAACTCACTGATTCAATGATCCATTCAGAGCGAGTCTCCGGGTAACTGAACAAGTCTGACTCCAAATGAGCCGAGAACCGGGAGATCCTCGGAGTTCAAGTGTGCGAACAACCGAGGGTGCGAAAGGTACCAAATGACGAATTAAAACCATATTTAAGTAGGGTGACCAGATTTCTCATGGTGAAATACGGCCATAACCGACTGCATTTACGTGAGATACTCCACATGATGGGCGTTTTGACAACTGTGTCTGTATTTGACCATTTAGGCACAAAGAGAAGTGAATTCGGGATCGGGCACTGTGTGACAGAGCACTTCTGGTGTAGTCATTCAGCACCATATTACATTTTCACAACTTCCATAATAACTTGATAAACTCTTTTTGAGATTCATACACTAGAGTTGTGTGGGATGGGGGTAAATTAGGCGTGATCTGCTGTGACCAAATAAATGTCCCTCATCCACTTGACGAAGTTGAGCGCACTTCAAAATGGCTAATAGGGAAGTTTGCAAGTGTATGTCTAAAAGTGGAGTTAAATGCAGTGGCAACCATGTCAAAATATGTGAAAAAATTATGTGTTTTGCATTATGTGCATGAAAACCTATTTTAGTAGAGGCCAGAAACAAAATCAAGACATAGGTCATCTTTAATCGCACTAGCCGCCAGACAACTTGATTTGGCACTTTAATGGCTGTAAACGCTTGACCGATGGGTGGAAGCCCGACTCGCTTTCTCTCTTTCCGCCCCGTTCTTTTAATAGCCTGCTATTTTTATCCCTGCCGGGGGAGCGAGGGGGTTTTCCTCCGTCGCTTATCAAACGCGAGCAGACGCGTGATGGATTTCCGCCAGAGAGAATACTCATTTCTGACATCACGCGTCCAGCTTCGGCTCTGGTGTCTGTGCGATGAGGTTTTATCCCAAATTAAAATCTTTGAAGTGGCTTTGTTCTTGTGAGCTGGCTGAGGGCGCTTTGAGTCTCCGGGCGGCTTTGCATACTCCAAACTCCACCAGAGAAAAGATGCATAATTAAAAGGGAAAAAGAAATTATAAATATGTTTCTGTAACGCATGTTTGGGGAATTTAGCACATGTGTGCTTAAACACCCAATGCAACGCCACACCGTATAAGAGAAGAGGTGATCTGCGGATGGCATCATTGAGGGAGATGTATGGTTGCTATGGGAACAGATGGAGGCCTGTGTGATGCGATACCTTGAAAACGTTTAAAAGCACTTCTGGAGGAAGCGGAACCCTAAAGCAGCTTGTTGGATTTCACAGTCCATCAAAACATGCATTTCATCATGCATCACGTCTCCTTGCTGTTATTCTGTGATTTCTACATGATTGCGTTTACACCTGGATTAGCATCCGTTTAAGCTGATTTGGGTGGAAACTGTAAATGTAGTCCAAAACTGAGATTTGATCGCTAAGACCGAGGGAATGCATGAGCTGAGAAAACACACAACATGAATGCAAATGCAAGTCGCTTTGATAAAAGCATCTGCTAAAATTTAGAAATAAATGCAATGTAAAACAAAAAAAATCGGTGAAATTTGTAACAAAAAACAGCAGCTGTGGTTGCATGAAAAATACAGTAGCACCATGTTAAGTTTTGCAGTTTGAACTTAAATTTATTGTAAAAAAGTTTTTTTCACTGTAAATAGTCAACTATTTTTCACCCAATAGTTTGGGTGAAACCCAAATAGTTTCTTTTTCTCTTCCAAAAACTGTACAATAAAATATGAACTGAAATAAAATGTATTAAAACTGAAATGAAAATTAATACAATTAACTAAGACTACTATGAAATAAGTTTAATAATAACTACTAAAAATTACAAAAAAACAAAAAAATGTAACTAAAATTAAAGTGAAAACAGAAATTACATTAATTTTTTTTTGAAAATATTAATAAAAACTCTCTCAATCATACCAGAATAACATTCAAAATTATATGAAATGTCTCAATAGGACTTTTCAACATATACAGTATGGGAACATACTGTTAATAGCAATTTTACAGTTTTACCATAGTTTTTTTTTTTTTTTTTTTAAACAGTGTCTGAACACACAGTGAGTGATGTATAAAAGCAGACACTGTTCACTTGGAAATCTCACTGGAAACACATTTGAGACAGACCTACACCGCTCCTCAGCGACTGAACTTTTGACTCAAACACTCCTTTAATACCTTCATCATACTGGAGAGTTTAAAGCTGTGGCAGAAAAGAGGATGAGGAGCGACACGAGAGACAACGCGATTATCTCGGGTTTACCGAGCACAATCCAGGCTCAAAACAATGACTGTCTGAGTATTAGATCCCTCTTTTTATTTTCCCCTCGTTTTTGCCATCCTGTGGCTGTGTGTGTGTGTGTGTGTGTGTGTGTGTGTGTGTGTGTGTGTGTGTGTGTGTGCGCGTCTGGAATTGTGCTTTCATTTTTCAAATAAATTGCCCGTAATCTGCACGGCTCGTGTGTTAAACATTAATTGGTTCATTAGTGAAACGCTTGTGAGCTGAAATGACAGATTAATTCTCTCTAATCTAGTCGAGCGAAACATACGCTGCGCTTCACTGACAGACAGAGCCATCTGGAACAAAATAATAGTATATAGCCTAGCTTATATACTGCATATGTGACTGATCTTGTCACTGTCGTAACAGGATCTGGTCTCTCTTCCGTACTCTGCGTTGTGATTTGACCAAATGTTCACACGTCCTTCACGCTCTCTGATGAACAGGAGTCAGAGGGCCCAATTACCCAATAAATGCAGGGACACGTCATTTCTGTTGATCTGTGTTTACTGAAAAGTGAAGTAAAACATCCTCTCAGTGGTGTTTCGCTGCAGACATTAGACATCAACCCATAGCAACTGCTGTTTCACACAACAACAGTATATAACCAATAGTAGAACCGCAACAAGAAAGACCACATTTCCTGTGAAACATGATGTAGGCCTAATAATAAAAGCAAAATCATATAAAATATACCTGAAAAGTGAAATAAAACATCCTCTCAGTGGTGTTTCACTGCAGACATTAGACATCAACCCATAGCAACTGCTGTTTCACACAACAACAGTATATAACGCACACAACCACATTTCCTATGAAACATGATTTGATAATAAAAGCAAAATCAATAATAAACACAAAAATATATATAAAAACATACCTGAAAAGTGAAATAAAACATTCTCTCAGTGGTGTTTCGCTGCAGACATTAGACATCTAAATAAAACATAAGATAAAATTAACAACCTCGTGGCCTTGCTAAGGAGAGCACTATCAGACGGAAGTTCACAGAAGGACATAGCCTAACTAATAAAATATACGTTACTACTCGGATTTAAATGGTTAAAACATTGACTAAACCAAATCATAAACTGTTTAAACACAAAAACATATTGGTACCAAACGTGTACATATTAGTACCTGAATGGTACATATTAGAACCCTTTTGAAGGGTACTGTCCCAGTGACAGCTTTTGTACCTTTTTTTTTCTGAGAGTGTATGGTAAAACTGTAAAATTGCTATTAACAGTATGTTCCCATACCATTAAAACACAAAATCGCTAGTCATTTTGCGTTATAATCTCAAACATATTACCAAAATGAGACGGAGCATGCCATGAATATACGCACCAACAGCGTGCATTCCCCGCATTTGTGTCTGCAGCTCCCAAACAAACCACACGAGGGCTCTATTTCAATATGAAATTAATAACTGCTGCTGAATTCAGGAGGGTTCACAATAAAACTAAATACAATTCTAACTGTTGCACATACACTACCGGTCAAAAGTTTAGAATAATTCAGATTTGTTGATGTTTTGGAGAGAAATCTCTTCTGCTTTCCAAAGCTGCATTTATTTGAGATTTAACTTCACTGAGTTGCATGCTTGTTTGCTAAGGCTTTCATTGTGTATTTACTGTAAACATCGTGTATTTTGTTTGTGGTAAATCAAAAGCACGGCACCGGTAGACAAACTCGTGATTATCTAATCATCGTCAGCGTGTCGTGCAGAGACTACAGTCTCACAGAGAGATTTCATTAGCAAATATTTGAAGAAAAGCCACCCTGTAGATTCCTCCAGCGCTTGTGTACATATACTCAGAAGGAACATGTCTCGAGTCGACGGCATTAGTATGCGAGCGCACTTCCCATATCAGCAGCTGGAGTAACGTATCCCGCCTGCCACTGAGGTATTCAACATTAAAAAAAAAAGTCTTAAAAAGTCTTCAATAATGCAGAGCACTCGGTCTCAGAGCGAGAAGTGGAAAATCCGAAGTGACAAATTATGTAAAGTAACACACATGGAGCTTTTTTTAGCTTTGACTGACTGTCACTATGGCAACCGACCGCCATAATCGGTCTTGACTTAAAGCAGCGGGAGTTTTTAATGTGGCATGGGACATATGTATGCATTTTCACACATACATCTGAGTAACCTAAATATAGTTCAGTTTAAACTTCACTTTGCAACCATAAAACATGCTTTATAATGTATAAAAGTTATGCAATGTCTGGATGTATAGATTGCACTTTGGATTTCCATATATTTACAAAGTACAATCTATACATCCAGACATTACATAATTTCTATACATTATAAAGCATGTTTTATGGTTGCAAAGTGAAGTTTAATCTGAACTATATTAGGTGACTTATATAGTTCTTATATTGGTGACTTCTCTTATATACTATATATATGTTCTGGAATCTGATTGGCTGAGACCCTTCTCCATATTCAACAAATATCATGGAAACCGTTTCACAACTTGTATCACTCCACTTGTTTCTGCCGGATCTATACTGGCAGTATTTTTCATAGCAAGTGTTGGTGGAGGTCTGGAAGAGCAAACCCACTACAACTTTACTGTATGTATTGTGTCACGGAATGTAGTTTTAAGCGGTTTTTAGACAAGAATGTAGTTGTTTAGACCTCAAATATGTAATTTATATACAAACATAGCGCTTATTTGAACATTTGTTTAGACGTTTTTGGAGACATGAGCTCCAGGTCATCAGCGCTCATGTACCCGCCGAGAACAGCTTCATCCCACCCATGTCTTTATAGTGGTTAAATATGAGATATAATTTGATATAAAATGGCAATATTTGGTCTTAGTAATCTATTACTTTCCAGAGCAAATCGATTTGGCTAAGGGCAAAGTAAAAGTTTCATAACTTTATATTTTGATTTAACTTAAATCCTGTATTAACTAGAGTGCTGCCTTTGTACGTTTGACTGAATTGTTTGTTTCTTAAACTTATGCTTTTATAATGGCTATTATTGTTCATTTAAATATTATTGTTCTATTGACATTCATGCAATCAATCCTTAAAAAAAGCCTTCTGAACATATAGCATGAATAAAACATGGTTTTTGACATGGTATTCTAATACTTTAAAGTTAATGAAAATACCATTATATATAAATGTGTCCATCACCACCAAAGTAAAAGAATAAACTCATATTATCTTTTGTGCATAGTGTCCTGTTCAAGGTCAAGTCGTTACTGTGGCTGCAAACTCTATTATTAATTCAAAACACATTTGTTTACCAATCACCAAACTCTCAGATGGCACTGTACTGAACTCATCTAAAGTCAGTAACTCTGAGTGAATATGAATATATTACTGCGGACATGTTCTCCCTCAGCATTGACTCATATACAACTCATTTTGTCCGTATTCCCAGAGGTTCTGGACGGCAGCGAATAACTAAACTACCAAAATATTCCCATCAGTCAAAGGAAATACCCCACCCAGCTTTGATATCCCGCCATTCCTTATATTTAAGCCTCTCGCTAATGATTAAGCCATAAGGCATAAACACAACACCATAAATCATTTTACAGGTGGAAGTCGACAAACTCTGCATAATAATGAGGGTTTGTGAGAACACTGTTGCTGGAGTGATTCAGTTGGTCTTGTTTCCAGCTCGGAGAGAGGCTTTATTCGGCTGTAGCACACTGACCTTTAGCCTCTGGAATAAATATTTACAATCGCCTCGCAGAGAGACTGCTTTTATCAAAACACCACTCATTTCCCATTCCAGACACACACTGGATACAGAACGACAAAAATATACAACAACTAACCACAGGGTTAATGCAGTGCTCACAATGAACACTAGCAGATGGAGGAAGAATAGGGCTGGACTTTGAAAAATATTTGTACCAATATATGTAAGCCTTTTGACAATTTTTTATATATATGTTGATATGTATGTATTTGCTCTATGGTTTAAATCAAAAATAGTTTTTCTTGTTTCTAATCACATGCAAATAAATGAAAACAATATAAACTATTTAGTCATATTTATTGATATGCAATAATATAACATAGTGATTTTATAGACACGATGATGGTGAGATCAAATCTTACCGGCTGTTGTCAGACTCCTGGTGCATACAGAAATCTCACTGGATTACAATTAATGGCAAAATGAATGTTTGGAAATGTAAACTGATATTTCTTACCGACAGACTACAGCAAAAGATGGCTTAAAACCATTTTTTGGGATGAAAATACTAACGTGCCTAAGACTTTTGCACAGTACTGTATAAATATATAGCCTATATATGGTGTTTGTTACAAAAAATTGCTAAAACAACTTTAAAATATGATGGCATTCGTGGATGTTTTTGAACAATGGTGAAAACGAACACAGGAATCGTTCCATTTTTAAATGATTGAATAGACTGAACTGATTCACATAATTTCATAGTAGAATTAAACTTCCCGAAATGATGCTTTTGCTACTAAAAGTTAAATTTGAAATGCTATAAAAATATCTTTATGCAAGTCACGAGACAAGGAAGACTTTAATCTTATAAAAAGCACTTTTTGCTCTTAAAATAAAATATTGTTTAATAAAAAATAAAAAATATTTGCTTGCAAAAATGCATAAAGCATCCAGCCCTTTCAAGGAGATCGAGATGAAAATAAGAGGTCTGTGTTCAATAATCATTGTGCCAGAATAATAATGCTGATGAGCTAGAACGGTTCAGCCTCATAAACTCGTCCCAGCATTCAAATCTCTCCGTATGACCTTCTATCTCAATGATGTGATCCTTTAACAGCTGATCCAGGATCAGTTTGACCTTCAAGACACGACTGCAAAAGTGATTTTCTCATCGCTACATTTGCTGTATGGAGAGCCGAAAGGCTGTGGGTCTGGAGACGATGACAGTACAGACGCAATGAGTCGGATCGCTGTCGGACGAACAATTAAAAAACAATTATCATTGATATCATTTAGCCAGCGGCAGACATATATGAGGATACGCAACGAGAACTCTCCAGTTTAGTCCTAGAGATCTGTAAAATATAAAAAAATTCTCTAAATTTAAACATCTGTTGTGGAGAACCTCTATTTGGGGTTGACAAGGTTTTATTTCAGCAGTTCTCCATATTGAGGTGATAGATGGAAACAGCTTCACTGGCAGGTGTTCCAGCCCTTTTTATCTTTGTATCTCCATAGTAACCAGGCTACTTGCTTTACTAAGTACAATACCGAAGCCTTGAGAAGCTGCTAGTTCAGTTTTTATTCCATTGGCTGCTTTGAAAAGACTGTAACCCCATAACTAAACTGAACCCATGAAGGTCAACACATACGCACACACTCTCAGGCTTTCCCTGGTTGCCATAGCACTGTGTGTGTGTGTGTGTGTGTGTGTGTGTGTGTGTGTGTGTGTGTGTGTGTGTGGTTGGACGCGGCTGAATCTGATGGAGACTCGTGCGGTGGAGGTCTCGTTCTCTTGGCCATTATAGTCAAGTGCAATTTAAACCAGCGTCAGTCTCCAGAATGTGTTTTACGCATCTGAATGACCTTAAAATGATTCACTTAATGGGGATCTGGGGAGTTTGGTGCCTATTGTTTTGACATTGAAAACATAATCAATATGAATGTCCTTTTACAGACACCGATAATGAATATAAAGCACCAGGACATGGACTAAAGTTATCTTTCTTGGCATTCTGTTGCTATGCGGTTGCTAGGGTGTTGCTATGCTGTTGTTAGGGGCTTTTGTGAACTGTTTGGTATGCTGCCATTCCCCTGCTAATTGCTTGCTATGCAGTTGTTAAGGGTTCTGAGAACTTTTTGGCATGCTATTTTTATCCTGCTATAGGGTGTGTTTATGTGGTTACTAGGGTGTTGCTATGCAATTGTTTAGGGTTCTGAGAGCTTTTTGGTATGCTGCCATACTCCTCTAGGGTGTATTTATGTGGTTGCTAAGGTGTTGCTGTGCGGTTGTTAGGGATTTTGAACAGCTTTTGGCATGCTGCCATACTCCTCTAGGGCATTGATATGAGGTTGCTAGGGTGTTGCTGTGAAGTTGTTGGGGTTCTGAGAACATTTTGGCATGCTGATATTCTCCTGCTAGTGCGTTGCCAGGGTGTTGCTATGCAGTTGACATGCAGTTGTTAGGGGTTCTGAGAACTTTTTGGCATGCTGTTTTTATCCTGCTATAGGGTGTGTTTATGTGGTTACTAGGGTGTTGGTATGCAATTGTTTAGGGTTCTGAGAGCTTTTTGGTATGCTGCCATTCTCCTCTATTCATGAATATCAGTCACGTGACCTCTTACGTCATCCGCTCTTTTTCCAGTTGACGGCCGCCATCTTGAGTACCTACCGAGTACTGTCTATGGTACTGACAAACCTATTATCTCAAGTCTTGTTAGAAAACAAACAAAAAAATAACTATTCTTGAAACATTATTTGAATTCTTTAAAAAAAATTATTGTATGGAATAGAATAGCTCCTGCAGCAGGTGCATTAGCACAACAGGTAGCATAAAGCTACATGACACAATTTAATTGATTAATATTACACTTTTACTTTTAACTCACTTTAAAACACCATCGAGGATTTGTATCATATTCCGGTCGCGGTTTAAAATGGTTTCAAGTCAAAAAAACATTTTGAAATATGTTATATTTAACATTTTATATGAAGCTATGGCCTATCCTTACCTAGCATGCATACTGTAAACATTCTTTATTCATATGAAAATTCCCCAATCGCACGAAAATCACACACAAATCACATATACTTCAAACCGTGCATTTATTAGCTTCTCGTTTCAGGTGAAGAGATGTTACTTTAGCTTTGTTATCACGGATGTCAGAATGAGGAAGTCATGCAGGACCGCAGGCAGAACAGAAGCGTGATTATTTTTTTATTTTTTTTCCCAAACCACTTCAGCGGAAATCCCGCCCTGCAGCTGATTCTAAAGTTTTCATTGGTCATATCAATCACTGTACTGATTGCCTACACCAAACACTGATTACCATTGGACTAATAGCCCTGGCGGATACTGTATTGCATGTATTTGAACACAAATAAACCGGAGAAGACGTGAATGAATGCTTTTTGAGTGATGATTTCTATTCAAAATAACGAACGTTACAGATTTATGTTATGTTATATTTAAGTTATATTTATGTTACCGTGTTGTGAAAGCATAGCTAGCTAGTTCCTTTGCAACTGACATATCAATCTTGCCGAGTAAGGTACTCAAGATGGCGGCAGACAAGTTTTAGAAGTGAATGACGTCAGTGAGGAGACGTTGGTGACATCATCTGATATTCATGTATAGGGTGTATTTATGTGGTTGCTAAGGTGTTTCTGTGCAGTTGTTAAGGATTCTGAACGTCTTTTGGCATGCTGCCATACTCCTCTAGGGCATTGATATGAGGTTGCTAGGGTGTTGCTGTGAAGTTGTTGGGGGTTCTGAGAACATTTTGGCATGCTGACATTCTCCTGCTAGTGCGTTACCAGGGTGTTGCTATGCAGTTGACATGCAGTTGTTAGGGGTTCGGATAACTTTTTGTCATGCTGCCATTCTCCTGCTAGTGCGTTTCTAAGTCGTTTCACAGTTATTGTGTCTCATTGCTCAGATCAAACTGTGCTCAGATTTATCAAGATAACTTTGTAACCAAAACTCTAATATCTTAATATGAACTTAAACATTTCTTATCAAATGATCTGATCTGCTATCTACATTCATTTCATAGCTGTATGACAATTATTGACTCATTTGGGTCTATTTTACCCACAAGATGAAGGTGAAACTGAGCTGAAACTGATACATAAAACATAATTGAGAATAAGTCGGAGCAACAAATCCTCCTCTGGGGGGTTGTAAATATTTGCTGTGTGGTTTTTAGACACCAATTATCGCAGCCCCTGAGACCCTCAAAGCAGGATTTTACAGGCCACCACCAAAATGAACAAATGCAAATAAAGGCAGAAAACGCCTCAGACACGCAGTCAGACTGAAAGTCACCCCGTGTGGCTTAACGCTGGAACTGGGATCTGTGAGGACAGAAATAGTCTTGCAGGCTGTCAGCAAGACTGATGATTTGGACCTGACGGACATACCCAGAAAACAGCCCAGAGGAAAACAGGTCATCCAGAGACCAAATACACACACACACACACACACACACACACACACACACACACACACACACACACACACACACACACACACACACACACACACACACACACACACACACACACACACACACACACACACACTGTGTGCACTCGAAATACCACACTCATCTTATCCCTCATTTATGGCTTTTTAGATAGAAATCAGTAGAAATGGCATTCCGGGAGTTAACGCTGGATTTGCAAAAGTTGATTTTGAAAGATGAATCAATACCAACATCCTAGACAGTTCCCACATGACGGATGATGATCATGATGATCATGACGGAACATGCTAATTGATAAGTTGAATAAAGTTAACTCCACAACAACTACATGAATTCATCAGCTAACCATTCAGAAACGTCCTGTTGCATCTAAAACTTCTTCCCGAGTCTCTCCATCTGTGTCCAAACATGTAAGACTTGAACCGCTGACAATTTCTGACATTTTGGCTGTGTGAGATTCTCCAGTTTTGTTGTTGCCGGAGTATCCGAAGCATGAGCTGTAAAAATGTAATGTAATATTTAACACAAATCCTGACTTTTGGGCATTGACTTCATTTTCATTTCAGGATGAACTATCCCTTTAGAGGTAAAGTGTGTAATTTCTTCACCAAATCCTAAATGCAAAAACTTTTTCCTAATCGATTTTGCAAAACATTCCCATCTTCCCAATGTTTGGGCAAACAAAAGAAAATAAAGTGCATCTGAGTCGTGTTGTAGTTACAATGCAAATTATGATCTGGCCAATAATTAATCATTAAAACAGGCCTGTTGACACTATGGACCCTATCTTGCACCCAGCGCAATTGACTTTGTACACCGACGCATGTATCATTCCTATTTTGCACCCGCGCACAGCGGACTTTCCCCTCCACAGACGCACGTCGGTAAATTAGGAATGAACTCGAGCTCCCGGGGGCAGTTCAGCGAAAAGAGGAGGCATGTTCCGGCGCAAACTTTCCCTGGTGCTATTTTGCAGGTTTAGAAAACAGACAGACCAGGAAAAACCGAGTCTAAAGTCAGTGGCGCATGTTATTCAGATGCTATTTTAAGGGCGCATGCTTGGCCATAATCAATGTAGCGTGTGCACAACGCGCATACACTTTGATTCTCTCATCTACACAGACGCAGCAGTTCTCATTTTTAGAAAATCATACATTATTACAAGGAAAAATATTACCACACGAGGGAAATCATTGTTGTATCCATGAAGATGTGAAAAATAGGCATAAATCTAGCTTACACATTTACCCAAATTATTATACGCCTGTTTAACCGAAGCTAATTTGGGTGTGTTTCTCCATCCCCAGACAATGTCACTTCTCTGTGTTTTACGGCCCTGACGAGAATGTCACTCTCCTCGGCTGAGAACCGCTCCTGGCGTGCGCCTGGCAAATCCGCCGTTATAATAGCCATCCGCCATGGAACAAGCGCGCCTGCTCTTAAAGGGAATGTGAGATGATGCTCTGATTGGTTTATTTCACGTTATGCCCAAACCACACCTATGAGTAATGAAGCTACTTCAGACCAACCCATTTTAGATTTGCGTCGGGAGCAAGAGTCATTTATCCCGCCGGTATAATAGCAACAGCGCCTGAGATCCGCCCACAAAGTTACTTGCGTTTCAGATCGTTAAAATAGGGCCCTATAACTCAAATACCCCCAAAAAGCAAATGAATATCACATCCAGAGCTTGTGAATCAGAATTGAAATGGGAATCAGTGCTGCTACTCGTGTAGGATGTAGGTCTACATTAAAATAAAATAAAACAGCATAAATTCTGAACACCAGCATAAACCATCTGCTGTTTTCCGATTGTGTGTGTGTGTGTGTGCATCGCTGCATAAAGAGTGTGTTTGTTTATCACTGATTCTGCCATCTGTTTAGCGATATTCTCCTCAAGCAGTGTAATCTCTCCCTTCAGCCTCTGACTTTCATATACGTTACTACTTATCATATATATTCCTTTCTGCGATTCATTAAATTAGATTCATTAAAATCAATTGCTGGGAGCAAACTAAGTTAACGGTACGATGAAAACAGCCTCCACAGAGCAAAAAGAACATTCATTGAGACTAAACTACAAACATAACTCAGAAAATGCTAATAAAAGCATTATTTAACATGTGAAGAGGCGTTTACACAGAAGTCTGAAAAGAGATCTAACTTTGGTGCAAAACTTTACTAAGATGCTAAAAATGTATGATATAACCTTGTGCAGTATTGAGATAACAGCGCTGGGCTCATGGAGTGATCAGTTGTGTGGGTTGATTGTGTCTGTGTGTGTGTGTGTGTGTTTAGAGAGTGTTGTGGTAAGCCATACTGTCTTATCTCACATGCATTAATAGTGTTCGTCACGGCTCTACGTGCTCAGAAAGCAAACAAACGCTTGGCTCGTACACACACCGACCTTCATCATCGTATCTGATACTGAGAGGTGTGTTCTGTGGGCACTGCACTTGTTGAAGTTATGGCAGTGTTGTGGGGTATCCCGGTCTACTTAATAAAGCCTGACACACACACACACACCCAGCCCTGTCCTGACGTACCTGTGTTCAGAAATGACGTGTGGCTGGGGTGACACTAATCATGTCCTAACATGACCTTTTTGAAAACCGAATCGAATCACTTAGATCAGATGAATTTTTGTGGGTTTGATCACATCAGTAACACTAACCAGCAATAATAATGATGGCTGACTCTTCACAGAACACAAAATGAAGGAATCAGTCACAGCAAAAGGAGATACACACACACAGACTGAATCTGGAAATGGCATTGAGGAACAAATAAAAGCTGGAAGCGTGTGTTTGCACAGAGAAACGTCGTGCAACAGCGGTTTCAGAGCGTTAAACTGGTCCGCCCCCGATTCTCTCCGCTATAAAAAGAAGGTGTTAATGACAGCGAGAGGCAGATGGTGTCCTCCTCAGGCACGGCTCCTCCGTATGGCAGAGCTCAAAATGATGCCCGTTAGGGTGGCATCAGTGGAGGAGACCATCGCAGTAATGAAACACAGACACATACTGACCTTAAACCATTAGTGACCACAGGAAGATGAGAGACTAGCGTTCTATCAATGAAACAGAAATGCTGTCGTCTCATGTGTTGCTCAGATAATATGGACTTTGCCAATGCTGATGTGTCAATGATTACAATCGATAATAGAGTGCAGGTATATATATATATATATATACAGTAGTGGCCAAAAGTGATGTCCGGCCTATAGGAAAATTGACATCTTGACCCTTTATTCAAATATTATAAAAAAATGTGTTTAAGATTTAAAGATTAAGATGCAGTTGTTCTTGGAGTTGTCTATCTATCTAACTATATAACTAAACTAAACTAAACTAAAATAAACTAAAATAAACTAAAATAAAATAAAATAAAATAAAATAAAATAAAATAAAATAAAATAAAATAAAATAAAATAAAATAAAATAAAATAAAATAAAATAAAACCTTCCAGAATTTGATGTAAAAAAAAAAAAAAAAAGCAAATTTGTGGACAGTTCATATTGAATCCATAAATAATAATTTAATAATAGGCAGAGGCTGATGTGATGCCAAATGACCGTATGTTCTTGACCTGATGATCCATGATCTGACACACATGACGCACCATCACTGGACTGGTGCCATTTTCTCTTAAGGCTCCTCTTCAAAAACCCTTCAGACCCGACAAATGTGTGTACGTTAAAGACAGACGCGCAATTCTTCAAACTGCCTTTACAAATGGCATGTCAATGAGTGACGCACCTCTGTGTCTGACCTCAATGAATGTGTGACCCGTCCTGATCAATCATCTGACAGAGACATCGCTCGATTCGTCATCTCACACATTTCCTTTTCTAGACACAGTGGCATCATGTGTTAAATGCACATGTACGTATTAGTTACAGGTCAAACCTAAATACCTGCATGTCGGACCTTAATTAAAAAAACAATGCAAATACTGCTCATGAAAAATAATGCAAATACTGCTCATGAATATGCAAATCGTTCGGGAAGGGAAAGCCGGAGAAATAAAGGAAGTCCTTGTATGGACTCAGACCAAACACATTAGGAGTCATTAACAGTGTTCTTACGCTGAATCCGTACGGATCTATCCGGCATCGCCATCTGTGATGACAGTCAGAACACAAACACGCAGACGCGCCAGCAGCCTGTAGATCTGTGCGACAGAACCGAGAAATCTCTTACCGCTCCACGCACAATGCTTTTGCAAGAAATTAAATCTACATGCACAGCATTGTGCTACATACTGAATAAATTTCTGCTACATACTGAAATGTGCTACATACCGGTACTGAAATATTTTACTGGGTGAATCTCACAAAAAACATGTCTGGGCCATATTTCAAAATTAGATGAAATTATATTTGTTACAAAAAATGCCTATTTTTGTAAAAAATAATAAAAAATAAAAAAACTCAATACACACATATATATATATACACACATACACATATACATACACACACACACACATATATACATATACATATACACATACACATACACACACACATATACATATATATATATATATATATATATACATATACATATACATATACATACACACACACACACACATACATATATACACACATATATATATATATTTATTTATTTATTTATATTTATATAAGATGCCCATTTTTGTCAAATTTCTAAAAATCCTATGCCACTAATGGGCTTTATTTTATTCATGCAAAATGTGGATTATCCATTGATAAAGCTCTTGGTAGACTTTGGATCTGACACAAGAAATTCTTCCTGTTAATCTGTGAAGCGGGCTTTTCCAATACTGATAATCTCAAAAAGGCCAATAAATCAGTAGTCCGTGCCACTGATAAAAGGATCATTTTAAATGCGCTCTGCTCTCGAGTGTTTCTCTCTAAAGCCACTTTACTCCTAGTTTCTGCAGAAGCAGGTCAGTGAACTGCACACTGTCGTTCGCCCGCTCTCCTCCATTTCTTTTAGTTTTCACACGTTTCAGAAAGCAGACAGCGGTGGCCCGGGTGAGACTCGCTGGGTGTTCAGATGTAAAGATCTCGCAGACGTCTGCTCGAGAATTCTGCCGGAAAGGACGAACACACATTTGCCGCGTGTCGCTCTCTTTGAGTCTCTCGTCTCTCACACCCACACGGGGGAAGGTAAAGTATTTAAGAAGCTTCATGAAAGTTTCAGTCTAAGTCTGCTATAGCGAGCGCGCTCTTATAAAACATTTTGACAGAGAGCAGAACTGAGTTGTTCTTCTTTCTTCAGCAGCCATTAGGAGATGATGACGTCAGGCCTGTTGCAAGAGCTGACTTCATAGACAACACTTGAAGATGACACTGGTGCACTACAGGCCCAGAAGAACTAAGAATCGCATCAAAAATGTATAGTCAAGTGAGTCAGATGTTCGTTCACTAACATCTCTGAAAGTTTCATTAGACTAATTCAAAACAATAACTTGTGTGTATTTTGGACTGATTCCTTAAAAGAACCGTTCGTAAGAATCATTTGTTTATGAATCAGTTTACACAGGTTGAGCTGTATGCTTATTTTCTTTGGCATTTTGTATTTCTGTCTTCTCTCTCTATACACTCTATTCAAACTTACAATTCTAAAATATAAATATAAGTTTCTTATATGCTCACATAGGCTACATTTATTTCATCAAAAATTATTTTGTGAAATATTTTCGTTTTACTGTATTTTTCACCAAATCAGCATATTAAAATGATTTCTGAAGGATCATTCTGAAACTGAAAATGTAGCTTTGATCACAGGAATAAATTACCTTTTTAAATATATTCAAATAGAAAACACTGTTCTGTATTTTTGATCAAATAAATGCAGCCTTGGTGAGCATATAAGAGACTTCTGTCAAAAACATTAAAAAAGTAAAAAGAGTTGTGAGTTTACAGTCTGAATTGAACAAAATAACAAATAATACAAAATAAAATAAACAAATTAAGAGCTCAACTTGTGTAGACTGATTCAAATAGACTCATGAGTTATTGTTTTGAATCAGTCTAATGAATTACTGAATCTTTCAGAGCTGCTAGTGAATGAACAACACTAGTGTAAATGTTCAAAATAAAAACTGTAAGAAACCCTGACCTATGTAAAAGTATGTTTACAGTGTCAGCATCATATTTAAATATGCATGAATAAGTGAGTATGTTTAATTGTCTTTATTCTCATGCAGCAGCATCTCGTCCGTTCTTTAAGAAACAGCGAGACCGAGTCATTTCCTCCCAGCCGGCGGGACAGATCGTGCGCTCACCGACCCGGGACGTCACACACTTTTAGCTCAGGACCGCACATCCGACTCAGACGCTCGCAAAACACTCCAAATATATGGTCTTGTCTGAGATAAGATCCTGTCGGAGAAGACATCACACATCTGACTGCCTGGATTTAGTAAAAGGTCACTCACAATACCTAAAATTCACCCTGACCTTTCCAAATAAGAGGCTAGAACAAGCATCAAGTCTCATGCTGGGAACACAAACATGACTTTGATTCTGGCGTCTTTCTATTTTAATATGAATCATTATTTCCTTGCATCAGATTATAGAATTAAAGGCATCACTTTAGATTTCATTAGTACTAACAATTGAATCTAACCTTAGTTTGTGTTGATTTCAGCATTTAATATTACCAAATTTAAAAGATCACACTTTATTTTAGGGTCCAATTCCCACTATTAATTACGACTTTTGCCTCAATAAATCCTTATTAATAGTTAGTAAGGTAGTTGTTAAGTTAAGGTATTGGGTGGATTAAGGGATGTAGAATATGGTCATGCAAAATAAGGCATTAATATGTGCTTTATAAGTACTAATAAAGCTAATAAACAAGTGGTTAATAGTGAGAATTTGTCCCTAAACTAAAGTGTTACCATTTAAAAGTTGTAAAATGTTAACTAATGGGACATTACTATTAAATAGATGTGCATACCACGCAACAGTAGACATTTGGCTTGGGTATTGATATGGATTTTATGATTTGATTCTTTGTGCAATTCAATATTGATTTGTTTAGAAATTTTTCAGGTACTTTCCAAAAAAAAAAAAAAACTTTCTAAACTAATGCTGTAAAATATGCAGGTAACCTTCTCACATGACCAATATTATAATACTAAAAGTTAAAACCCAACCGAACCCAAGCTATGTATTTTCAGATATAATATTTAACACTCTGAGTGTATATACATATACAAATGGTGTAAACTGCACAGACTGTGGCTGGTATTCAGCATTCATCTCTCCGTCTTTCACCGTTCTCGGGGATTGTCTCCAGATAGGATCTAAAATGGCACTTAGATTTCCCGTGACTGTGAAAAAAGAAAACGCTTACAGAAACTATCGAGCTACGTTTAGACACACTTCCAATGGCTGGCCAAAGATTTGGCTGCTTTCACCAGCACTAAAATAATGCAGTATCTTTCTTCTAGTCTGGACCACTCAACAAATACATTGAGCAGTTTAAATTAGACTTTAGCAGACAGGATCCACTGCAGTAAGAGTAGAAGAAGTAGATGCAACGAATACAGTGAAGTAGACAGTGTTTTGGGTACTATTTATCAGAACTTTCCCACTATATAAACTACAGGAAGGCTATATTAAACAACTAAAATGTGAAATATTTGTCAATATTTGTCAGTTTCATAAATTAAAAGTAAAAAAAAATTAAAGAATGATTTAAACAACATTGCAATAGCAAGAGAGCAGTTATTTGTTTTTATACGAATCTTTGCATAAATTATTCAACGATTCACCAATAGAGACAATAGCTTTGCATCAGCATGTTTGAACAAATCGTTTGTGAATGATTCAAAATTCCCTCAAAAAGAGAGCCGCTTCCTACATGCCTGAATGAATCAGTGTGTTTGAACAAAACGGTTGAATAAATGATTCAATGACTCATTCATAAAGACATTGGATGCGTCCGAAATCGTATACTCTCTTGAGTAGATACTTATTTTTAATAGGTAATTACTTAATGGCCACTAAAATAGTACGTTCTATATAGTATGAGTGTGTGTAGTATGAATGTAATCCGCACGTACAACATTCGCCATGTTATCATTATCATGTGACATGGCACCAGTTACGTCACTTTACTGACATTGACAAATCCTCTCCCATGGGCTCATGGGATATGTACGCATCCATCATGTGCGCACTTCAGAATCTCGCCGGAAGTATAGGTCATCCGGGTACTCTTTGCCTTTTCTTTTATGAGTTCTGTGCATTCGGACATACTTCTTTTAGGGGGAAAAAGTCCTTCCTGCCACAGACAGTTAAATTGTTAAATGAAAGATAGTGTTGTTGTTTACTGAGCGGGTCTCAGTGATGATTCGTGTTTTTTTTCTTCTCTCTTTCTCTTTCTGTATTTCAGTATATTGTTGGTCTTGTATGTATGCATGCTGAAACACAAGCAACAACATTTCCCTAAGGGGATAATAAAGTAATCAATCAATCAATCAAATCAATTAGTCACATACTGCTGTTCTCCTAGTATATAGTAGGGAAGTATATCATTTCAGATTCAGCTTGTCATCGGCATGTTTGAACAAATGCTTTGTGAATGATTCAAGATTCACTCATAAAGACAGCCACTTGCTTCGCTCCCGAATGAATCAGTGTTTTTGAACAAATCTTTTGAAAGAATGATTCAACGACTCACTCGTAGTGAATTTGGAACTGCAACTGCTCTTACTATTAGAAAGATATGGTAAAAGAAGTAGAAGTATGCGGCTCAGAATTGAGCAAGGAACTTCGGAATGAACCAGCGTGTTTGAACGAATCATTTATCAATGATGCAATGATTCATTCATAAAGACAGTCACTTGTCGCCACCTACTGGCGTATCGACAACAGTTACATAAAGTTTCACAAACGTATTAAACGTAAAAAGATGTATTAAACGGTACAGCTGTATTCGGAGTTCAAACACTGTATGTTTCTGCATTTTGTTGCGTCCAGCATGTATTTGTGAGGAGTTTTGATATTGACTGGGGCATTTTTCAAAACTATGCAGAGGTTTAATGACACTTAATTTACACACCAAATACTGTACATAAATCTGTTCTTCATCATGACCTGTATGTCCTCTGGTGTGATGGTGACTGGACATGGACGGGAGGTCGCTGTGTAATTTGCAGGTGGAATAATAAAGCAAAAACGCTGCTAAAACTAACGAATCCAGCATATCAGAGAGGCTGAACAAAGCTAATTAAAGTAATTTACCCAGAAGGCTGAGCAGGATGGAGAACAAACATCTTTATAACAGCTCAAACTTCCACACAATCCAGTTACACTTTGACTTGTGGAGAGGAAGAACGCCGCTGTAACGTCCCTCATGAATCAGTAGGTCATTTAGTATGTGCTTCACGTGAAAGGAGACGCTTCAGCTCAATTAGCAGAGAATAACACGCCGATGTGTCCGGCCTAGTCAGTTCTTTCTCTTTCGTTTGTCATTGCTGCTAATTTACAATCAATAAAACTTCCATTGATTTCTGTGAAGAGTCATTAACGTGATGCATAAGAGATCATTCACTGTTACTGTCATACACACTGCAACAATGACAACAAAAAAGCTCTTCAGTGGGTCAGAGGACACCAGTGTAATACTATAATTGGCTTTGTCTGATTTGATTTATTACCTGATAAAATCAAGCTTGACTTTAGCTCTAGATTTCACTGTCTTCATGTCTTTGACCCTTGCCATAATCTCCTGGGATCCACTGTTCAATTTCATCCTCTGTAAGACAATAATATACAAGTTAGACACTTATCTTCTGTAATACCTATCATAAAGGTTTATGCATCATGCATGTCTAGTGTAAACAGATTTCTTTATCAAAATGCTGAAAATCACTGAACAGCCATTAAATACACTGCTAATTCATATACAATCAAAAGTGTGGGGTCTGTATTATTTTGTTATGTTTTTGACAGAAGTCTCTTCTGCTCATCAAGGCTGTGTTTATTTGATCAAAAATAAAAACAATAATATTGTAAAAAATTAACATTTTTTTTAACATTTTTTTTTTAGCTGACGCTTTTATCCAAAGCGACTTACAATTGCTATAGATGTCAGAGGTCGCACGCCTCTGGAGCAACTAGGGGTTAAGTGTCTTGCTCAGGGACACATTGGTGTCTCACAGTGGATTCGAACCCGGGTCTCTCACACCAAAGGCATGTGTCTTATCCATTGCGCCACACCACCACCATGATCAGAAACAAGCACACTTATCAGCCTCCGGGGTTGGACATTTTACATTTACATTTACATTTATGCATTTGGCAGACGCTTTTATCCAAAGCGACTTACATTGCATTCAAGGTACACATTTTTTTTACATTTTATCAATGCTTGCTTTCCCTGGGAATTGAACCCATGACCTTGGCGTTGCTAGCGCCAACGCTCTACTGTTTGAGCTACAGGAAAGCCTATTAGAGTTCTAAATTATTAGAATAAACATTTAAAAATGTTGTTTTGATATTTTAAGTGGAAATTTTTTTTATTTCATCAATAGAAATTTCTAAATAACAGCATTTATTTAAAATAGAAACATTATAAATGTCTTTTTTTTATTAATATCTTTCAAAAACAAAAAATCTTACTGAGCCCAAAATTCTTAAAGGGACACTTCACCCATTTGCATTAAGCTTTGTATTGTTAGAAACCCAGTCATATATTATAATAAATGTGGATTTTTCATCCATTTTTCCCTGAGATGGGAGAAATAAGGATTTAAGTGTTTTACTTCCTGCTTATTATGACGTAAAAATCATCATTTTGCGTCATAATAAGCAGGAAGTCACATTTCATTGAAAAGTGTAGAGACTACAGACACTCGTTCCTCATCTTTCCCAGGGGGCGGGAACCGCTCACGCTACAGGCCTATTACAGATCAGTGGGTGGGACTTGACTTTCTGAAAACTAAAAGCAATATCCTCCATCTTGTTTGAAGCTAAGCTAACAGGCGCTGTGGAGACAGATGTAAAGTTATGACAATAGCGGAGGAGAGTGCTCAATATGATATAGAGGAAGAGGATTTCAGAAGTCTGATGCTTGAATCAGGTGTTTGTGGCTACCTTTACAAGCCGCATTATAGCGAAGAGCAGCCGAGGCAGAAGACCTGCCTGCCGCGGACGAGGAGCCCGGACTGGCTCGGGTTAGGGCGGACTGGTGACGCCGGTGATCTCACTATGCAACTACGAACCGCTACGAACACAGAGATAGAGTCCGACTGTGGCAAAGAATTTCAACAATGACAACTTCTCCTGGATGAAATCTCTGAATCAGACGAGGACACGGACGTTTGTGTTGTGAATCAGACGAGGACACGGACGTTTGTGTTGTGAACTATCCTAGTTTCGCACCGCATCTGACTGAACATCCAGGTAACGTTACAATGCAATAATTCACCACTTCGAAAGAAATACAAATGAAGAGTAATTCACTAATGAGTTCGCCAACTAACTAGACATTTTGTGTGAAATTAATTTCAAGCTCTGGTGGTAGCTAGCCTTGTAGACGGAAGAGTTATTTCTCTTAGGCAGATATGCGCTTTCTGGATTAGTGGGAGTGGCTTGCGCAGCTGTGCAATGTGGTGCATTGTGGGAGTTGGTGTCTTTCATACAAATGCGTCCTGAAGTTACTTTCTTTCTTTCCTCGGCCAAGAAGGCACCAAATTCAAAATTAATTTTACATTTCGACTACATATATGACCCACTTTCAATAAAGATCAATGTTCCCATGGGTGAAGTGTCCCTTTAATCTATAGTCTGTGGTGTATTGCAATTTATACAAAATAAATTAGTTTTTAAATATTTTATGTTTCTAATGCAGTAAACACTAAAGGACAACTAAAACTGTTCATATTTTGCTGGGCCCAGGAGGATATGGATGGACGGCCAGGGCGATTTGTCATAAACCGGGACGGCACCTCCCTAAACTAATGGACCAGGAGGAGAATCACATCTAAAAGTACAATGAAACACAAGGTGTCGCCCAGTAAGAGCCAGAGGAGATGCTTTATAAAAGACTTCAGTGTACTCCCAAACACCAGCAAGAGCTGGACTCACAGCACAGACAGTTATTCACCATTAAACCAACATTCACCTATAAGTGTTTAGCAGGGTCTGAAATGAACAGAGGTTTGGGGCAAAATGCCACCAAAAGGAACAAAACTGTTTAAATTTTTAGGGGGGAAATGAATAAACGCGGCTAAATTATGATTTGAAAGCTTCTCCACTTACAACTCTGAGTGCGAGTAAATCTTCTGAGGAAGGATTGCTGGAGGCAAAGCCACACGCTCGAGCTCACGGGCGTATCTGTGCCTGACTCACCCTGTGTGTAAAGCAGCTTATTTTAAAACAGCACATCAAACCAGCGGCTCACAGCGAGACCGACCTGCTGATGCTGATGCCACACACTGCGAAAACATCCCGTCTGACAGCATGCGGCGCATTAGGGTGAACTACATTCCTTTAATATCAAACTCCACAACATACAATATGGCACGGATGCAAATATTATTATTATTATCAGGAATGCCAAAGTTCAGTTTAAACACCACAGCTAACAGGGAATGTTAACTTTCTTCTAATAATGTTCTCCAAACGTTAGCACAGAAACATTATATATACATCATTCATGGAATGTTTATTCTAAAACATTTTAGTTGGACCTGTTTTTGGATGTAGTTGCACTTTTTAAATGTAACTCTTTTTAGAATGGAAATGGAATGTTCCCATAACCAAGAAAAAAGAAAAAACTGGACGTTTTGAACTTACATTAGCAGTATAAGCACAGCATCCTGTATAAGTGTGTGTACGGATGTTGGGATCAGATTGCTCCGTTCCGACTGCTGGAGCCAGATAATGACCTCTACACTCTCCTCTCACTTTACACTCGTCTGCCATCGCAGATTAAGCATTCAAAGGTCATCCATCAATACACACCATATGCATCTTCCCCATCTTCACTTCAAATTGCGATGAAATTGGGTTTAAAAGACAATTATTAACATCGACTACGATTATTATTGTGTCAGCACTAAAATACATAACTAAACTCTGCATGTATTGTTCGGGACTCCGAAAAAGGAGACATATTTGTGTTTAGCTGCAGTGCGAATGTGAAAAATGTGTCCAATTCATCCCAGATCAACTAAGCACATTTCCATTCCCACATCAGTCTTTTGTGAGCGGACTGATTCCCTGTTTAATTACGTCTGAGGGAAGAGTTAACAGCGGACAGAAATCATGTGAGATTTAATAACACAGCAACACTAATCCTCTCAGCTGGATTCTGCCGGGTTTCCGTCACCGGTTACCTGATGTCTACACTAATGGAGTAACGGCTCTTATTTTTCACACCAGTCATGCTGTGATATTGCACATTCATTCACATAAAATCTCCTCAACATCATCTCGCTGGCCATAACTGTTGCTCACCGCCACACTGGAACAAGGCTTTCAACCTTTTAGATGCCATGGACACCCAAATATCATGCGAACGACAACAATACTAATTTCACATATTATTTATTTTAATCAATTTCTTTAAATACATTTTTTAAATTAAATATATTTATTATTTACACGAATCAATGTTTGTTTATTTATTTATTATTTTAATCAATCAGGGATTTATTTAATTTAATCAAATGCATATATGTAAATATGATTTATTAAAATCAAATTGTATTATTTTAATTAATTGATATAAATCAAATTATTATTATTATTTAATTTTTAATAAAATATATGAATTATTTACATTAAGTTTTATTTATTTTTTTAAATAAATATTGATTGATTACATTTATTCTTTATTCAATCAATTTATTTATTTTTATTTTAATCAATTATTGATTGATTTATTATAATCAAGTGTATATATTTATTATTTATTTTAATCAAATAATTTTATCATCTATCTTTATTTTAATCAATTATTGATTTATTCATTTGAATCAAATGTATATACTTTTTTATAAAAAAATATTTTTAATCAATTATTGATTTATTTTAATCAAATGTATGTATATATGTATATAAGTATTTAAAGAAAATTGTATTTATTTAATAATTTAATCACATGTATTTAGTTTAATCTCACTGTTATCATTAATTAATTTAAAAAAATGTTTTACCCCATTTGGAAAACCCCTGTTCTAGACGACAAACTCACCAGCACCAGAAGATCAGTGAAGCACAAGCACAAATCAATCGCATTAGAGTTCTAATGTGGAAGAAGAATGGAGGAAAAACAGTGTTTTGGCATACAAACTACATGAGAAGTATTCCTCAGGCTAATGCTATCGATCACCTGAATCTAAGGGATATACAATTGTTTAAGCCTGTATTATTACATTAATTACGTTTCTTTATAAAGACATATACTTACTTTATAAGGGCATATATATGCCCTTGTGGCCAGGGCAATTATTTCCTAATCATTTCATCCAGCACATCATGGCAGCGTTCACTGGAAATGAATTAAAATGTGCCGAGTTTGCCGACTGAAACCAGCATTTCAAATGTGAGCGGATGTAAGACCAGATCCGTTTCAATGACTGTTTGATTACAGTAATTAAAGTGCCTATAAAAGTGTTGCGTTATAAAAGACAGCGAGGCAGCGGCGGTGGCATGAATCAGAGCCTCACACAGGGAGATACGTTTCCATATGCAACACAATATCACGTTTATGATTATAGCTATTCTGTTCTGAATATATGAGAGCTCTGTTATACTGAAAATGCAACATTCTATTTCATAATGATGTAATGTAATGCAATCAAGATATAGCTCTGCCTCAATGACTCTGTGTGTGTGTGTGTGTGTGTGTGTGTGTGTGTGTGTGTGTGTGTGTGTGTGTGTGTGTGTGTGTGTGTGTGTGTGTGTGTGTGTGTGTGTGTGTGTGTGTGTGTGTGTGTGCTGACCTTGAGAACCGAGACACAAACACACACACACTGGCTTCATCACTATGATGCTTCCTCTAATGAAGCAGCTCGTCTCATAGCAACAGATTCGGCCGTACAGTGAATGGATCCAAATGTTGCCGTGGGTGAGAGTTTACGATTTATGACACTATATGTGTGTTTTATGTCTTCAGAATTTGAGATTTATCCCTGTTAAGAGTTAATCCATGCAAAAATCTTATTTTCCCCCATTGTGTTAGTGTATTGATAGTGTATTATATATATATATATATATATATATATATATATATATATATATATATATATATATATATGCATTTTAACTTTGGTTACAATTGTTTATGAAAAGATATAAGGCATTAAAACGTACTTTATAAATATCTTTATAATGCATTATACATAAAGGCTTCAAGTAAAGTCTTACCTAACTTTCTCCTGCGTAACACAAAAGATGTCTGAGGACGCTAAGCTCCAAGAACGACAACAAGAAATCAAACAACCCATTAAACTGGTACATGATTAAGTCACAAAAACAGCTTTGAATAAGAAACAAACAGTCATTATTCACTAAAATTCATCATCTTCAACCCTTCCTCATACGGGCCACATTCTGATTATTAACAGTATACCAATATATCTGTCTTGAGTCACAATATTTTTATCATTTTTGAAGGTTGACTGTGTTTGTTCTGATTTAATGTTCATTATATACGGAAGAATAAAACATATCCCTTAATTACACTGTAAAAAACTCCTTATAGTCATAGATTAACAGATCATATTGATAAATATACTGTATATATATATATATATATATATATATATATATATATATATATATATATATATATATATATATATATATATATATATATATATATATATATATATATATATATATATATATATATATATATATATATATATATATATATATATATATACACACACACACACAGAGCTGGGGGATAATATAGTTACTTTTTTTGTTGCAATTATTACCTTAAAGGGATATTTCTCCCAATTTAACCTCAAAAAATTATTTTATTGGTATAAATGAATGTATTTGAGTTGACTCATGGAAGTCAGGTTAATGTGTGAGATGCTAAATATTTTTGACTTGAATAAAACTAGTTGGCTAATTTAGATGTTACTACATTTTTTCAGTATAATAATAATAATTACATTTTACATTTAATCTCCAAATTAATGTAGAAACAACATAGAGACAGTATATTTTAAATATTTGGTCTAACATGTAATGCAACTATTGCATGGGCGTCGGAACCATTGTATATGGGTGGGACAAGACCCACCCACTTTTTAAGACCAATGATATTATACCCACTCACTTTTACCGTCTCTAATTCAGCGCATTTGTCTGTTCGCTTTTCAGAGCGCCGTCAGTCAAATCCATTCCACTTGAGGAATTCCCTAATAAATTAAACTCCATTTCCGCTGAATCGCTACATTATATTTCTCAACGAGCCGCAACTGACGAAAGTAACTGCCCGTTGTACCCTTCCAGTCAAATATTGCGTTGCAAACATCAATAACAGCTTTAAGTTGTCATTGCTGGCAAATGACCATAGTATTAGGGGGATAATCCACGGATAGCTGTGCATTTAATGCACGACGTGGAGGCAAAGAACCGCCCGACGTGAAGTGGAGTTTAGTTTACTTGTTTAATTAAAAGGCTCCAGAATACATGAAATGGTATTTACTCCAGTAACATTTTTCTGGGGGAGGACCCACCCTTTTTGTTTTCTTCCGACGCCCATGAACTATTGGGTATGAATATATTAAAATATGACATACATTAACATCACGAATTTCTGTAAAGCTGCTTTTAACCAATGTGAATTGTGAATTTGTCTTGACTTAACTTAGCAAAAATCCCTAAACATAATATATACGGCTCTGTCATGAGTAAGACTAGACAAACAAAATACGGTTACACTTTATTTTAAGGTGTCATTGTTACAGTGTAATTATATATTTAAGAACTGAGTCATATTAATTAACTACATGTACTGACTATAGGGTTAGGGTAGGATTAGGGTTTGGTTGAGGGTTAGTTGCATGCATTATGCATAATTTACTGTTATTAATACGGTAAGTACATATGCTAGGACACTGTAAAATAAAGTGTTACCCAAAATACTTTTTGGGAGCATAAAAACTGCCATGACCCTGCGGCTACAGCGAAACATTTGAAGTCTTCATGTCCCTGTAAAATATTAACGTGTTCTTATAATTCTGTTTAAATTTTAGATGCGTGTTGCCTGTAGTGACTCGGGCACACGTCGAGTCAGGTAAGCGTCTGTGCTTCTGAATAACACATCAATTTGACATCCATTGACATATCGCAGAACAATTCACAGTGCTGCTGAAGTATCATTTGAGTCATGCATATCTGATTTCCATTTGTGAGCAATCAGACTGCAATAGTACAACCTCCTACACGAACGCACACACACAGAAAATGCTGCGCTCACTTCAGCCGGCTGTATTTGGAGGGTAATTCAGCTGTTTTTAGTGTGCTGGTTAAACAATACAGACTCACTGACTGTCAGTGTTCTTATACCCAGCTTAACAGGGTTCTCAGGTTATGTACTAATGTTCTTCCAGTAACGTTAATAGAACGCTCCTTCAAAGTTATCGAATGTTCCCAAAACGTTAAGAAAATTTTGTATTCATCGTAAATGTTTTAGCTGGACGTTTTTTTAAATGTTACCACTTGTTTCGGAATGTTCAATGAACTTTCAAAAAGTAACATTCCAATAATGTTTGCAACATGATCAAATGGAATGTTCCTTTAACGTTAAAAAAACATTCAGAAAACATTGAGAAATATAATTAATTCCTCCTGACATTAAAAATTCAGAAAATGTAAATCAAAAGTATGGCTTTCTGTTCATGTCTTTTAGCATTGAACTCCCCTGTATGCTTAAGTACTCCTAAAAGTTGACAAAAGAAACTTTAATTCATTTAAAAAGTTGTCCTTGATGACAGAAAAATATTCATGATTATACACCATTTTTATTTGTCTACTAAAATACTCAATATGTCAATGCAGGAAAGAAAACGGTTACATCCACACACCAGTAGTTGGCGACAAGTGGCTGTCATTTAACCATTCATTCAAATGATTTGATTAATTCAGGAATGAAACATGTTACTGTTTTTATTAAGGGAGTCACTGAATCATTCACTCAACCAATTTGTTTAAAATCCCAGGAAGAAAACGCCTTGGAGATGCGCAGTTGTTTTCAGTTCGACTTCATTTTAAGCTGTTTTGTTGTGGAGCAAAAATGCCTAAAATGTATGTTCCTTAATACTAAATTGTTTATTGAACAACTTAACTATAGTATTATTGAAGTGTTGTATAAAAGCAATAATCACACTCGCGGTTGTGCTGTTGGTACTTGCTGGAACAACAGCATTCTTGCTCGTTTTAATTTTTATTATAATATACGTAGTAGTTAGGCTATTTGTTTTCACATTATATGGTTTCTTATTTTAAAACATTAACATCAAAAACATTATAAATGTATATAAATGTATAAAGAAATGGATAACTGTTTTGCAATATGGAAAAAAAGTAGTGCTGGTATCATCAATTCAGACAAAATCAACAACAAGAATCCCAAATTCTTCCAATCAAACGCATGTTTTGCATGCAACAGTTGATAATGCAAACACTGCACGCTTGGTATGCAAAAGAGGGTGATTTCTGAGGGTAAATAAACAAAACTTGATCTTGTCTAGAAGCTGTGCTCACTTTAAACTCGCTCGTGTGTGTGTGTGTGTGTGTGTGTGTGTTGTGGAGCTGTAGATCACACAGTGGTTCATACAGAGAAGAGCAGAGAGACTGTGATGCAATATTCATGCTCTTCAGTTCAGTCTTCTCAGAAGCGGGTTTGTGCAGAGATGGAGTTGTTATGGATACGGAAACTCCCCGGTCGTTATGGATACAGTTGCTCATGGGAGGCCCGCGGCCTAAAAAACACAAACTCACCCTCCTGCTGTTTTGTTTCCCCACCATGGCAACGGTGTCCGTAGTGACGGGACAGAAGAAGACCTACATATTGAGACCTACATCAAGGCCGATGGGAGAGATGAGTGTCTGTTCATCGCGTCTGATCATCTGAATGTGTACGTGAAAACAGATTTTATCTACCCATTGGGGAAAAAGAAAAGAAGTCTATTTCGTTCACCGAGGCAGCGGTGAGGATAAATCCCAGCTAACAGGGAATGTTCTCAGAACACTCTGGCAAGGTTCTCTCAACGTTCTGAACAAATGTTCTTCCAGTAATGTTAATAGAATCTTTGTTCAAAGTGATCGGGTCTTTAATAATGTTCTCAAAACAAAAGCATTATCCATGCATCATTCATGGAACGTTTTTTTGAATGTTGCTACTTATTTCGGAATGTTCAGAGAACATTCAAATGTAACAATTCCGTAATGTTCAAAGAATGATAAAATGCAATGTTTCCTTAAAGCTGCAGTCCGTAGTTTCTCCTCTTTGTCGCCATCTCTGTTCGAAATCTGCAATTGCAGTTATTCGCGGAATTATCAACTTTACGTGGGTTGTGCCTCGGCACGGCACAGCGCGGATGAATCCGATGTTTTGAGGAGAATATGCGGCTGTCAGTCGCCGCCCTGGTGGTGTGGATCCTGGCATTCATAAAATCACAGATTCCACTGTTTGGAAGTATGACCAACATAAGAATTTTCACCGGAAAATGTAATCTGAACAAGTAAGTAACATCCACTTTTGTTCTGACCAACTATGGGGAAAAAAGCATTGCAGTAAATCGTGCTGATTAAATCTAACGATCGCTTATCATATCACGTCAAACCGTACAAATTATACTTTGTTCTCAAATTGTTAATGTTAACAACATCAGCATTGCGGGACTACATTTAATGCCCTTCCGATACTATCCGTGTTTTCGCATGGGCCCGGTTACAGTCTCTTTTTTTCTGTAGCCACTTTTTACAATGGGTGAATCTCCAGTTGTCACTGGGGATCGTCGTTTGAAACCTTTCTGGATCCGCCATCAAATTGATAAGTTTAATTATCAAATGAATGAGTGCTGATCAAGTGCTGTGAGAAAAGGCTATAAATCTCCACCTCCAGCATCCTCACACTCATAGTCTACTAGCCGAGACTCTTCTTTATGTGTACAGATGTGACGTAATGACGCAAAGACATGCTTGAATTTCCCGCGGAAATCCACCAGTACCACTGGGATTAAAAACATTATTACAAGCTTACCGGTTTGATTCGAGCTCAGGCAAGCAGAGAGTGTTGAACACTGGAGAAACATCTGATGGAAAAGTGAAAGAAAACTCTGAACTATGAAAGAGCAACATCTGGCGTTGTATATTACAAATATTGCTGGCTCTTTGATAAATTGCTTCTGTTCCTCTTTGGATAAATGCATAGATGTAACTCTGAGCACTGTTCTCGTGTTATAGTCCAGGTGATGCAGCGTGGTTTAAACAGAAAGAAAAGAAAGCTGTTTGTTTGTTTTTTAACAATGTTAATATGTTTATCCGACTGTCTCACATGGCATTGAACTATACATATTCTTCAGACGTAGTCTTTACATTTTGACCATGGGTCTTCGCATGCACTACAAAAGGCTGACAAAAGACTCCACAATACATGTTAGAAAGTCGAATCACTGAAACATGAAAACACTCCAGGTTCACAGTCTGCACAGAGTGGACATACAGATACACCGCGGGACAATGAGACTCTTCAAGAGACACAAAAATACAAGATCTAAGTTCAAAAATATATACCTTTACATTTTGTAATTTATATTTGAAACGGTGCCCTGACTTCATAAAGCAGCAGATAATATTAACATGAAGAATACTATCCTCTTAAGTTCTGTGGGTGGTGGAAACACACACACACACACACACACACACACACACACACACATCATCAAGAACATGTCTGGTTCACATTTTAAATCCAGATTCCAAAGAAAGAAATGAATGCTTATTTTTATGAACAATAAGATTTCTTGTATTGTTTTTTACTATGAAAAAAAAAAAAAAATTATTCACCAAGGATGCATTAAATTGATCAAAAGTGACATTTATAATGTTACAAACAATCACTATTTAAAATAAATTATGTTCTTTTTTTAATTTTCTATTCCTCAAATAATCCTAAAGAAAGAAGTATCACGGTTTCCACAAAAATATTAAGCCGTTTCAACACTGATAATAACCAGAAATGAGCACCAAATCAGCATATTAAAAATGATTTCTGAAGGATCATGTGACACTGAAGACTGGAGTAATGATGCCGAAAATTCAGCTTCGATCTCAGGAATAAATTACATTTTAAAATATATTCAAGTAGAAAACAGTTCTTTTATGTTGCAATAATATGTTTACTGTACTTTTAATCAGATAAATGCAGCCTGGCTGACTACTTCTCATCGACCCCCAAACTTTTGCATGCTAGTGTATTTATTTTTCATTATAGGCTATATATAATTCATGTTGGAATTAGCACTGCTTTTAAATTATAAATAAAAAAATGTGACTCATTTGCCCATAGTTGTCTTGAATATAATACAATCTTACTGGTCTTAAAACAGGCTTATTTTTTGTTATGCACAATGTAATTTATTTGATTGTGCAGTGAAATGTGACCTGGACATGTTCTTGACAGATTTCAAGACATTCACACACACTCTCTCTCTCTCACACACACACACACACGCTGATGTGACAGCTCTAATCTCTCCATGGCTGAAAGAAATGAAAGGATCTAATTAGAGCGAGTGTGTTCACGGCGCGTGTGTTTCCAGAGGCTCTGTCACGGACTGAACTCAAATCACAGTGTGAATCGGTGCAGCTTTGTTTCACATCATTATTGCACATCACATCTGATTGTTGCACTGGGCAAATTTTCCAGGAAACGGGGATGGGAAAGAGAACCGCGATAAATCAACACACACATTTCCAAAGACCCCATGACATTCAAATAGAGAGTTTTGTGGCTTCATATACGCAAGTGCACTCTTAAAAGCTGACAAAATCAACTTTTAGAAGACGTGTACGTTACAAATAAAACATTTTAGCTTGATATTCAACTTAACAGGGCATCATCATTGACCAATGGCATGTAAGCTAAGGTGTATTGGTTATTTTAAAAACGAAAGAAAGAAAACTGCTTTCATGAGGTCTTCAAGTGTCCCATTTGAGATGAACATCTCTCTCACACACACACAAACACACACACACACACACACACACACACACACACAGAGAGACAACAATGAATCCACCAGATACTAGAGCAGATAAAAGCATAAATGACTGGAGGTCACATTTATTAAACGGATCATGTTTACTCTCTCTCTACTCTGTAGTTTAGTATAGTCGATACACCAATACTTCATTTTTAAACACTTGTGCCTCTACACATCTTAATACACTTATTGCAACGACAGGCCTTGGAAAGGGGTTGGAGGGGGTTTGGGATTTGCTACCTGACACAGAAGGGAAGCCACGGGTGGATGTGTGTCCTTTATACAGATGCGACATTTAAATGGAGAGCCGACTTGTTTTAAGCAGGAAACGTTTCACTATCCATTTTGTGACTTTTTTTTTTTTTTTTTTTTTTGCCAGCTGGCTTTAGTCTGTTTCCACACAGAATAAACGGGGAATTTCCAACGGTCACGAGGAGTCCGTCCGTTCACAGAGCGTCCGCTTTCAGAACCGTCCAATCACAGGCTTATTCTATTCCAGACTGTCCAATCCAATTCATCAAATCCATCTGAGTCTCTGCTGGCCCCGCCTTCCCCGTCTCTGGCCGATATAAACTGTACGTCAGCCAGAGGTGATACAGTAGCTGCGAACGCAACAACACCCGCTGCATCAGTAATGCGCTTCAATATGAGCAATTTCTTCTTTTTTGAAAAAAACAACAACAACAAAAAAAAACATTTGTAGACAAAATATATTGCATCTTTGAACAAGTGAATCTCATAAATAATGTTAAAAAAAAACATCTTGGCCAAATTTCACCCTGAAATAAAATATAAGAAATTATGTTTTGCATGGATAAAAAGGGAAATGATACAATTATAGGACCGTTAAGATTTGCATTGTGATGCTGTATTTTGACAGTATTCTTTTCGTACTGAATTCATAAACTAAAACTGTTTATTGAAATATAATAAACTTGAACTGAAATAAAATAAAATGTTAAAAAAACTTGACAATGAGAAATGTTGACTTGGCAATTAGCTGAAATAAAATAAGTTTAACTTGACGTACTAAAATAACTAAGACTAAAACTGAAATAAAAATGTATAAAGTAGTATGACAAAAACACACAACTACAAATAAAAATGCAGAACATGATATATAATAGGACCTCGAAGCTAAAATAACACAGACTGAATTCATGTTAATGAAACAAATAAAAGTGATTAAATTTCTCCATTAAATAAATTTGACTTAATTGTCATTGACAAAATAAATACAGATTTTTTTTTTTCTTTATGCAAAATATAATTTCTTTTGATTTTGGGATTAAATGTGACCTGAGATGTTGCTTTGTGAGACTCACCCTAACATCATAACATCATAATTCATCTCTGAGTACATCTCTTATATGATCATATGTAAATATTACAGCTTTTCAGTGATTTACAATCAAACATTCAGGACGTGCAGAGTGAGCAAACAGCATTTCAGGTGTACACTTACAGCGCTCTTTATTGCTTGCGAAAACATTTCAGGTAACACACTGTGCAGGGTGTGACACAAAGTGGCAAATGAAGTTTATGCTGAGGATGCGTGACACAAAATCTCCCTATGCCAGTTGCTTAGCAACCTTCCCTTCTAGATCCACTCACATGATGCTCAGGATAAATCTCCGAATTATCTCTCGATTAAAATCCAGCATAATTAGCATTGGCTAAAAATACATATGTATCACACAGAGTATAGAGGATGCAGATGAATGACTCGGGTGACGTGAGTTGTTTGTCTGTAGTCAATAATGAATGATGAAATATTTTAGATCAGACCATGTATTAAATTACTTGTGACTACGAATGTGTCTGCAAGCATGAATAGAAATACATGACTCATTGATGCATTTACAGTTTACAAGAGAGCGAACTATAAAGTCAACATGGAATGAGAAACACGTTCCTGTGCAAAAAAACATAAGAGCACGTTTTAATAAAAACATACACTACTGTTCAAAAGTTTGGGGTTAGTATGATTTTTTTTTATGTTTTTGAAAGAAGTCTCTTATGCTCACCAAGGCTGCATTTGTTTAATCAAAAATACAGTAAAAATGGTGAAATATTATTACAATCTAAAATAGCTGTTTTCTATGTGAAAGTATTATAAAGAGTAATTTATTCCTGCGATCAAAGCTGGATTTACAGCATCATTACTCCAGTCTTCAGTGTCACATGATGCTTCAGAATTCATGTTGATATGCAGATTTGTTCAATTATTATCAATTAATTAATAATGGTTCATGTATATCTTGAGCATCAAATCATCATATTAGAATGATTTCTGAAGCATCATGTGACACTGAAGACTGGAGTAATGATGCTGAAAATGATCAGCTTTGATCACAGGAATAAATGACATCTTACAATATATTCACATAGAAAACAGTTATTTTAGGTGAAACTTGAAAAATTTGAATATTGTGCAAAAGTTAATTTATTTCAGTAATTCAACTTAAAAGGTGAAACGAATATATTATTATATAGACTCATTACATGCAAAGTGAGATATTTCAAGCCTTTGTTTGTTATAATTTTGATGATTATGGCTTACAGCTTATGCAAACCCTGAATTCAAAATCTCAGAAATTTGGAAAATTTTCATAAGCTGTAAGCCATAATCATCAAAATTATAACAAATGAAGGCTTGAAATATCTCACTTTGCATGTAATGAGTCTATATAATATATTAGTTTCACCTTTTAAGCTGAATTACTGAAATACATGAACTTTTGCACGATATTCTAATTTTTCGAGTTTCACCTGTACATCATAATAATATGTCACTGTTCCTGTATTTTCAATCAAATAAATGCAGCTTCAGTGGGCACAAGAGACTTCTTTCAGAAACATTATAAATCATACTGACCCCAAACTTTTGACGGGAAGTGTATTTGCTCCGCCTCTGTTTTACTTGTTCAACCCCTCGTTAGGTAACGCCCACTTTTCACCATCCAATCAATTAAAACAGCATTTCATGTTGACTTTGAATGCTTTCTTTGAATTGAATCAACATCTGACTGCGATTTGAACAAGTTAGGCCAATTAGAGTCATTCTCTCTCCCCAGTGACATCATCATCACACAGCACGAGAGCGTCTGTTACCTGTGAGTCTCGTCTGGGCCGTTCCCTCCCTTTTAAGACAGAACGTTCCCCTCTGTTCGGCTGAACCCCGTGAACACAAGCTCTGAGCAGTTATCTGTGTGTACAACCAGTGTAATGATGCCGGTTCAGTACGTGCCAAGAGAGGGTGGAGACAGAGGTCATGCATGAGACGGTTCACGGACTCTCCACGGCTTCAGTCAGATCAGCAACACACACACGTCTCCAGACAGAGCGGTCCATGCACACACCAACTACAAACTGCTAGCTCCAAACATGAACATTTATACAGACAAACAGACAATTAAATCCAAACAGACAGCGAGGTCGTGCTTTTCTAATTATATCTCGTTCTGCTCTTGCTTTTGGAAACATCAGTGTCAGATCTGAAGTTAGTTTCCTGCTCTCTCCCTGAATTAATGTTTTGCAAGTTAATGCAAGAAGATCAAATTCAAATGCGTGAAGCTCACGAAAGAACATTAAGCCAGTTTAAGATTTTTAAACATTTTGCATTGTGACATTTTCAACAAAAAAAAAAAAAATTCATTTAAATTTTATCCCAAAAATATATTAATTGTCATATATATATATATATTTAAAATTTTAAGTAATTATGCATCATGGTAGTAATTTATGAAAAAAATTCTCATTACTGTAATACAATATATTTAAAATTGTGAAGTAATTATGCATCATTGTAGTATTTTATGGAAAAAGAAATTCATGACTGTAATACAATATGCATATAAAAAAAAAAATTATGATGTAATTATGCATCATCGTAGTATTGTATAAAAAAAAGGTAATAATTCTCATTAGTGTTAAACAATATATATTTAAAATTTAAATTGTGAAATAATTATGCATCATGGTAGAAATGTTTGTAATGTAATAACTTACTAATATATGTTAATTTAAAAAAAAACAATTTTAATATTATTGTACAAGAATGATAATCTAGTCAGAATAATTACTAAGAATAATGGGAATTACAAATAAAATTTTTAAAGCAGTCACATTGAAATGTGTTTAACTGAAATGTCACAATGCAACAAAAAAAGTCTTAAAATAGGCTTCATTTTTTTTACTAAGCAATATATATATATTTTTCTATCATGATTTTGTGAGATTCAGCCTAAAATTTATTCTTTTTTTTTTTACTTTCTAATATCACATACAGTGCTATACATAATAATCATTATATTCACAGAGGGAGAGTATAATGTGTAGTGGGCGGAGTCTCTGCTGTGCATGTGTGAGTAGGCGTGGCCTCAGAAGATGGACGGGATAGGGGAGCGGTGAATCGGACAGGGCGAGGTCACTGGAGAGAGACGGAGAGTGCCGGCTATGTTGTTTAAGCTTCAGGATTTCTCAAAGCCTTCAGACGTGAGAGAACGCAACATTAAGAGCACAAAGACACTCAAAACAAACACAAAAAGTGTCTCGTGACAGACAGGCGTGAGATATGCACACACAAATAAGACCACATCACATTTACTGTGTCCAGCGATCAGAATGATGCAATTTTCACACTGAATGTCTAGAACATTTATATTAGAAGCTTTTTGGCTCGTTTTAGTGTTTCATTTTGATCACTGAACATGTTTCGTGTGCAATCATGTGCTCAGTAATTGTGAGAAACCGAATTGCTAAATGATCAATACTTAATAAATAAATTACTATGATAACGATTTTCTCAAGGGACTAAAACACAGTTTAATTATGATGGTGATGATGATGATGATGATGATGATGATGATGATGATGATGATGATGATGATGATGATGATGATGATGAAATTTAACAAAAACAGTCCGGATGGAAATGCCAACTAAAACTGTACAAAAGTTGCCAAAAAGCTCACAAAGCAAATATACAGAATGCATCATATTTCAGCCACTCATGGACAGAGTTTCATCAATGATCAGCAGTTCAGTACTTCAGTATATAGAGCCGTGTACAGTAACAGTCCTGACCATATACGTAATTCTAGAATGTTGTTTACACATCATGAAACGATGATCAATGCAAGTAAATGATATTGGTTAACACGTCCAGTGTCATGTATATCGGATTGTAATAGTATATAATGGAAGACGGTTATTCTGAGCTCTTGTCCTGATAAATAAAACAAAATAAAACAATAATATATATATCTATCTATATATTGGCCCTGTAATATATTACTATAGCTTGTAGAGTGACTTGTCATGCACAGCCATAAAGCAACAATGAGCCTGTTTACATGCAAACCAACATGCTGATAACTCACAAAAATCCGCTTATTGAAATGTTGTCCCGGTTTACATGCAAACCAATAACCCGGCAACGCAAGTAAACCGTCAAAATGTAATCATTTGTGTATCTGACTGAGTATTTCACATGTTATGTTTGTTGTGATGTTAAATAAAGCATTAAAAAGCGGGAAACTTACAGACTCATATATTATCCTCTCATGCATTTTGACTGAGGCACTTGATGAGAACACATTTTTACAGTTTCTGGGGTCAAGAAAGAGTCAGAGTTTGCAATATATCTCCTCCTCCCCTACAGCGAAACGCTCGCTCTGTCGGGATGCAGATTCGCAGTAAAGTTGCTTTCCCGTCACACATCACACACTTCAATAAGAACGCAGGTTAATGCGTTTACATGCTGGGAGAAATCGTGGTGAGGGGCGAAAATCTAGTTGTGTTGATCGGTTTATGCTTAAGCCGTTTCACTCCGATAAAGGAAAACGGTTTAACGTGTTTACATGAGCATATTTACTGTCGGCCTATTAAGTATAACCGGGGTAAGAATGTGCATGTAAATGGGCTCAATAAGTCTGTTTAGCTGGTGCTAACCTTCTACTGCCCTTTAACACTGGTAGACGCCAGGCTGGGACAGAGCTTGACCTTACAAACTCGGCCCCTCCGGGTGCCTTTGCCCTTGAGCTGGTCCACATTTAACCTCCCAGCAGGGTTATTAGCATTTGTGTCTGTCAAACAGTACAGCCATGTGGTCTTGGGTGCCAACTCAACATCTGCCTTGTTATAGGATCATACTAGTTAAGTATTCATGCAAAATGCAAAAGCAAAGCAAAAAATAAAATAAAAATGTAGCCAGCCAAATAATGATGCATAGGTAGGACAGCAAAATAAATAGACTTTTAAAGAGGACCTATTATGACCTTTAGGGCTCTACTATAACAGGTTTTCATGCTTGAATGTTAAAAACATTCACATATTCTCCATTGTTGCAGCTCCTCTCTTCCCAGTCTGTCAGTAACGCTCTGTTTACTTCCTGTCTCTATGAAGCCCCTCCTTCTGAAAAGCACACTGTGCTCTGATTGGTCGGCTGGAGCAGTGTGTTGTGATTGGTCAAGCGCTTCGAGTGTGTTTGGGAAATGTCCCGCCCCTTACCATAACCAAGAGTTTCAACACACTACTAACAAGCTCAACCAGGCCCCGCCCCTTTATTCTGCGTATAAATTATTTAAATGAGAAATACTGGATATTGTGACGTTTGTTTCAGGACGAAAACCTTAAGGCTACAATGTTTCAGGGAGTTCAGAAACACTGATATAGAGAATAACTCCCTTTTTCAGGCTTAAACAGCAACATTACACGCTAAAGAGAGTTGAACATGTAAAAAAAAGCATCATAGGACCTCTTTAAAACGGGAGGAGGGCGAGGAAAACACTCATATTGAGCAAGGCAAAAACTATAAATGATCTGTATACAATATAAACCTTCTGAACAGTTAAAGTTCTTCATTTCCATCCATCCATGAGTCAATGTTTATGACAATGGATTGACAGATATAAGGGATGAAATGGGTTTAGAGTTTAGGAAATGTGATGGGCATTTGTTTGGACATATATGCTAATATGAAGAATGGAAGGCTTTGATTGGACGAGCAGAATATACCTGTTTTTCGAATAGCTGTATCTGCTGTGCAGGTGTAGTCGCTGGCGGCCAATAGGAAGCACGTGCCTTCAGTGTGACGGTCCTGTTCACGCATGCTGGAGTGACGCATGGGTATCCGCTCCTCTGGAGACATGGTGATGTCACTTCCTGCGCTGCAGTCCGCAGACAACACTGGTGGGAAATGAAGAGCACGAACAGTGAAAAACAACATCTGCTTATTTGGGACACGTACCAGCTAGAGACAGAGGTGAGAGGTCAATCACGAGACGAAAATAGGACCGAAATTGGGTCGAACGAATGAGTCATCAGAAGCTGCGTGTGGGTCAGGGTTTACCTACATTGTGGGCATCAAATGTCCCGAATAAGGATAGCAAAACCTGAAATTGCCTATATTGTTGAAGAAAAACGGCTTAAAAAAGATCCAAAATAATGTCTTAATGAAAATGTAACAATGCAGACAGACATCTGTGAGAGAGGAGACAAAATATCATTTCCTCGTAATAAAATCAGCAGAAGTCAATGGAAAATGATGCATTTGGAAAATAACTTGTATATGAAAGATCTTTTTTAATGTATTATCTCACAAGAAGGTTCTTTTTCATTAACTTTCAAGACTTTTTTGTCATTTGTATGATGCATCATTGACTAACTAATATGTAATGTCCATCGGTTCATTTCAGTCCATTTACCATAAATAAAATATGCATTTAACATGTGCATTTTTGCACTTCTCAATCGATCATGAACTACGGAGCCCCTAAAGGGACATGATGGTGTTGTGAAAAATATGAGGTGGGAGGAAAAATATATATTTCATGAAGAACTCAAAAATGTTGTGAACGTTTTTCCTCACATCTAATTTTTTATAGCATTTATTAATATATTGAATTAGCTTTATATTTTCAGTTTCAGTTTAAGTATTAGTCATTTCGTTATGCGCTTTTGTCTTTGTCTTGCTTTTAGCTTTAGTCATTTTACTACTTCACCCTAAACCTATTTTATTTCAGCTATTTGTCAAATTTTTTTTTTGCTTTAATTTTTCATCTAATATTTATTTCAGATTTATTTTATTTTATTTTATTTAGTTGTATTTTTAGTTTATTTTATTTTTTATTTAGTTTTATATTTTATTTTATTTCAATTAACGCAAACTCAATTTTAATAGTTTTATTTTAGTTTTTAGTTTTAGTTAATAATAACAAAACTGATCAGGAAAACGCAATGATGACTTTTTTCCCCAACTTGAAAACAGGTGAGTAATGTATAGTCTGTATATACTGGAAACCCTGTAAAAAAACTAAACAATTTCGGGTTCACCTGACCGAGATCAGAAGCGTTACATATGTGTTATTTGCTCAAACACAGTTGGACAGCTAATTTAAGGCTGGACTTTTCCCACTGTTAAATCCCGTGAAAACCATCGAACAGCAAAAGCACATCACATGTAAATGACCAACATGCACAGCATCCTAAAATCTGACCAGCATCAAACTGCAGTTTTGTCTCTACATTCAGACTGAAATATCACAGTGAAATCCAGCCCATCTTCAGGCTCCTGAACGCATCTCCGTGGCAACAGGACAGATCTGCACCCTCTCTTATCCTCCGCTCTGCAAGCAATCCTGTATCTCAAACGCCATCAGCTTTAACCCTCCAGGAGGAACACACACCTGACTCAGTGGAATAGATGGCACAGTGCTCTGAGTCTTACTTTAAGGTATAGTTCAGCGAACATGAAAACTTCCTCATGTCGTTCAAACCCTCCTTCCCACTTGTTTTCAATTCAAAATCAATGATGTCATTGCTGTCTCACGTCATTGGTTATTATGGCCTTGTTTACACCTGGTATTAAGATGCGTTTTGGTCGATCGGAGACACAGTCCCGTTTACACCTGGTGTTTTAATCCATTTCTTTAGTCCACTTTCATCCTCTTCTATCCTGTTTTCTTCGAGGGGAGGGTAAATGTATGGGCTTTTTCAGACCTTTCAATCTAATGGACAAAATAAGTTTGCGCAATTTACATATGAACACGACACACAGGGCATCAGCTTTAGTTTCTGCTCTGACAGACACAAGACCAGTCGAATGCTGTGAGTGTGTGTTAGAAATCAGGAATGATGAGAGAACATTGTGCTTGGTGCGTTTTTCATCTTCAAACCAAACTTGGGTCTTCAGCCGACAAAGTTTAAATCCCGTCTGGCTAGAGCTCTTCCCGTAATGTTCCCGCATTTGGTCAGCAGGCGGAGAGTAGACGGTCTTCTGTGGCTGTTTGAACACTTCGACCACATGAGCGTTTACACTATGAAAGCAATCCGGTCGAATGTGTTTTCGTGTTTTCGTGTGGTCGAAAGTGGACAAGCTCAAAACGTTTTTGACCCCGTTTACACCGGTATTTAGCGTCGTCCACTTGTGATCCGATCGACCAAAATGCATCTTTATACCAGGTGTAAACAGGGCATTTGTGGCATGTGACTGTCACACTGTAATCACACTGTCGTGCAACTTATTTTAGTTTAACATTCAATAAAATGAACTACACTGTAAAAAAAAAAGTTAAAAAGAAATAAAAGAAAATACCATTTCAGTCTATCTACTTCAAATTTCACATTTAATTCAATGTGCTTTTTCTTTGTAATTATTTGTGAAATTTACTAGCATTTTCAGAGTGAAAATGATTTTTTTTTGTATTAGCTTTTCATCAACTCACAAACCCCCTGCGGTTTCATTGCGGATGAAATGTACATCCAGAAAGTGACACCCAAAGTGGCGTTCCACCTTTACATGTGTTATAGACCCACTGAAGTGCATTGAAACGAAAAGACAGGGCGGGACATATTGATCAGCTCCTCCCCTTTTTTTTAAATAGCCAATAGAGTTTAGTTTACATCACAGCTCGGCCAGAGCCGTTGAGCTCGGTAAAGCTGCAGTTTCCTTCTAATCTCTAACCGTTTCTCCTCCTAATCTCTGTGGCGGTTTGCGTGACACTAACTTGAAACCAGACTTCATTCGCCCCAATGGAAAGCATATTTGCACTGTCTGAATCGTTTCCTATACCCTATATAGTGCACTATGTGCCATTCACCATGCATAAAAGAGTAAATGTGTGAACAAGTGACTGATTTCAGGCGCAGCTTCAGCATCTATTTATAATGTAGGGGGCGGAGCTTCAGATTCTAGAGAGCATTTGATTGGACAGAAAATCTGTTATTTTTAATGTGATGACCAAAACATTATTTGTTCATCCTTCAAAGATTACCCCATTTATAAAACTAAAAGTTTCAAGATGTAGGAAAACTCACACTTATAAAAAAAATATATAAATAAATAAATAAATAAATAAATATATATATATATATATTAATAAATAATAATAAAAAAAAAAAATAAAAAAAAATAAAGGAAATTTCTCTGGCATTTCTTTCTTTTCGCTGTCTCGGAAACGTACCGAACCGAACTGTGAATTTTGTGAACCATTACACCCCTACTTATTACAGATGTTGATCTACCTCAAAGTTTGCTTTGCTTTGCACACATTTTGTAACATTTTATTTAAGTTCGAGAGTTTCTTTAACACTTACTTTTTTATCTTAATATAAGACATAAAGAAGATATTTTTGTTTACATTTTATTTATTTTTTGACTGCTAAAACTAATATAATTAGTTGTTTGCCTTAATAATGTGGATAAAAAAAAAAAATAAAATAAAAATCGAACTTTTCTACTCGTATTTAAAAATATAAATAATAATAATTAAAAAATGTCAATCATCGACACCGAACGATATGAAACATTATATCGTGATAATTTTTCGATAGCCCTAAGCTGAAGTGCAGAGTGTTGTCATCAAAATCATTGAATCATATCGGCGGAAGTGAGAGAGTGTGAGTTTTGAATGCTTACATCTTCTAAATGCGAATTTCGTCATTGTTTTGGAGCACAATAGCTTATAGATAACAGTAAGACTAACATATTCATACTACAAGACAACAAACTTCATGAGGCCTTTAAATGACGGCATGTGTTGAACAGGCTCTCACCTGAGCGGTGGCGCTCCAGTCCTCTGCTCTGCCCGAGGCACAGCTCTCCCTGCGTGCTGTTGCATGCTGTACTCAGATCAGTTTTGCAGTAAGACGGCGAGCCAGTCTGCACAACCTGAGGGATGTGTTTCTTTCTCTTCCTGGGGAGCTTCTGTTTGGCCATGGCTAGCGAGTAGTACATGCCAAAGTTATTGACGATGACGGGCACCGGCATGGCTATCGTAAGCACGCCGGCGAGGGCACACAGCGCGCCCACAACCATGCCAGACCACGTCTGAGGGTACATGTCTCCATAGCCCAAAGTGGTCATAGTGACCACAGCCCACCAAAAGCCAATGGGGATGTTCTTGAACATAGTGTGCTGGCTGGCCGTAGGGTCGGTCGGACTGGCCCCGATCCTCTCGGCGTAGTAGATCATGGTGGCGAAGATGAGCACGCCCAACGCCAGGAAGATGATGAGGAGCAGGAACTCGTTTGTGCTCGCGCGGAGAGTGTGTCCCAATACGCGAAGGCCCACGAAGTGGCGCGTCAACTTGAAGATCCGCAAGATCCGCACGAAACGCACCACCCGCAAGAAGCCCAAAACATCTTTGGCCGCTTTGGAGGAAAGTCCGCTCAATCCGACCTCCAAGTAAAACGGCAAAATGGCCACGAAGTCTATGATGTTGAGGACACTCTTGACGAACTCGAGCTTATCCGGACTGAACGTCACGCGCACCAGGAACTCGAAGGTGAACCAGAGAACGCAAACTCCCTCCACGTAGGTGAGCGCCGGATCCGTCTCGATCTCGTACTGCAGACTGTCGTTGCGAGACACGTCCGTCTTGTTGATGACCGTGTTGAAGGCCTCGTGGGTCTCCAGGCAGAAGGTTGTGATGGAAACCAGGATGAAGAACAAGGAGGCGAATGCAATGAACTGGGAAGAGAAAGAGAGAGAGAGACGGAGAAGTGAGTGCGGTTTCAAACAACGCCACTATATTTACGAGGTCAGCTCTTGTTTAGCTTGAATGGCGCTGACATCCATTAGCAACTATTGGTAGGACGTGAGCTCTTGGTCTTTATACAGTTATTCAATGTCCAGTTGTCCTTGTTTTCATTTGTTGGGTCTTAAAAATGTTGTGTTTTCAAGGACTTTGGAATATTTCTATGAAAGCCTGTGAAAGTGTTGGGGAAACTGTAGCTATTTGGGATATAATATAACTTATAACTTATAAAAATCATAAATTATATATCAAAGATTTTCTTTAATATTTAACATCATTGAAATATTCCATATTTACTATTTTTATATAAGTATGATATTATACGTATAAAAATAACACACACATATATATACATTATATATATATATATATATATATATATATATATGTGTGTGTGTGTGTGTGTGTGTGTGTGTGTGTATACATATACACATATATATATATATATATATATATATGTGTGTGTGTGTGTGTGTGTGTGTATATACATATACACATATACATATATATATATATATATATATATATATATATATATACACACATACATATATACACACACATATATATAATTGATTTGGAATCAGAACAGTATTCATTTGGCAAAAACAATTAGTGATTTTTTTCACAAAATTGCTGCAATAAATATGATTTATTTTCTATATTATTACAAAAAAATGCCATGCCAATAATCGTTTTGAATTGATTCATGACCCACCCAAAGGAACAGACTCATTCTTGTGAATCGGTTCATTTGGACGGCCTATTAAAAAGCATTTCCCAAAGTTTCATAGGAGGGAGAGGTGCAACTTTTATTTCCAGTATTGTCTCAGATATATTGCTTTGTCTGTTGTGGTACAGCAGCATTCAACGTGACATGAATAGCATTGCACTTTTAGTGAGTTTCTCTCCACCGCTGTTGTCACGATAATGTGAGGCACAACAAAGCAAAACACTCTTCCAGTATCTTGGCCGGTCATCAGCGTGTAATATTTAATGTCAATAAAAGCCGTCAAATGAGTGAGTCAGACCTTGTAGCAGCTGCGTTCAGCCCACACAACAGCACTCCCGTCCCGTCTGTCAACACATCACCTTAATGTCCACACAATTATTCAGAAAGCACACATCATAACAGACCCCGTGTGCCGTCACTCAACCATAAACATACACACTCGCATAACTCAATATTACTCAATTATGCACTCGTATCTCACCCCTTATATTCACGGCGAGCCTGTGATGTGCTAGAATAACAGGACAGCACAGAACTGAGAAATCTCCAGTCAAAGTGTCGCTAAAGGCAGAAGCCGGCTCTGCCGAATGTGAAAAGACATCAGCGCGGGACAGCCTGTCCCCTCTGGATAGCGTCTCAAAGGGGCCTGTCTCTCGCTTTTACTCTTGCTTTGTTTTAGCGTCCTAATGAGGCTTTAACTCGTCTGGAGGGCTATAATCACTGCAAAGCCAGCAGAAATGATCAGGACCGAAGCATTATGGGATCAGACAATGAAAACAACCTCCAAACGCACTATAATAGGGTCTTTGTTGGTCTACTGCGCGTGCGGTACACTTGTAAGCAGTATCTAATGATCTTGTCATCCACCGCAGGCTTCAGAAGTCTAATGTGGGGTTTGGCAGTGAACGCAGCTGGCAGGGATCTGTGTGGGGTTTCACATCCACACTAACCTCGCTTTATACCCCGTGACTTCATTAGCCAAGCAAGCAGCCTAAAGCGTAGCTATACTTTCATGTGTACACTTTATAGGCTACGTTCAGACTGCAGGAAAATGTGGCCCAAATCGGATTTTTTTCTCTCTCATGACTGAATGGAATCTGATCTTTTCGATTATGGTTTGGGCCACTTCAATATGTGGTCCTAAATCTGATACAACTCAGATGTTTTGCAATGCAACCGCATATCGGAATTCATGCGACCTTTACGTCACTGTTGATCGACATCCGTCACAATTCTGCGCTCGTGGGAGTCACTTCAAAGATTTTACATAGCAGAAATTATTAAGACAGTTGTGAAAGATAGTCAGTGAAAAGACAATTATGTGTCAGAACTTATAAGTGTTACAGTGACAGCTCTATATACACAAGAAAAACATCATAAATGTTTAAAAACTCATCGTCTTTGTTTGTAATATTGCCTGCGCATAAGTTTGCTGGGTTCTGTGGCAGATCACACTATAAATAAATGCACAATCACTTACTTGAATGTCATCCGTGTTTACATCCGTATGACAGCGCGCCGCGTGACGTCTTCTTATCGCAGTTTGAACACAGCCTTATAGGGCTTCATTTGCTCTGATTCTAAAACCTAGTGAGCTGCTCAACTAGGCTGCATTTTTATGCATTAATAAATGTCTCTGCAATTTCTATGGAGGCAGATTTGTGCCTCAGTCAAAAAAAAAAGCAAAAGTATTTGTGACGTAACATTTAAAATATGAAATAGTGACATTATGAGATAAAAAGTCACAAATCATATGCATGCATTTATTACAATAGACACACACAAAAAAATTATATATATATATATATATATATATATATAGATATAGATATATATATTAATGTTTTCTTTGAAATGCATAGGGGTGCATGCATATATATATATACACACACACACACACACACACACACACACACACACACACATGCAATTATATCTATGCATTACAATAAAAAAATATTTTACGTAAATTAATGTATTCATTACATATACATATATATATGCATATCATTTATAATTCATTTTGGGGTGTATATATGCATATGCAAGTACATCCATGCATTACAACCTCACTTTAAAATAAATATATATCCCTGAATACCAGAAATAAAAAATTTCGATGCAGATGGTGGATAGAAATCTGATTCAAAAATACTGAAAAGTATTGCTAGAAAACTATTAAAGATGCACAATTATAATGAACAATCTCTGTCTAAAACTGAGATGTGCCTGATCATTTACAGTATTTTAAATCAGCCACTTATGAGGTGTTATTCAGTTAGGATGTTGCCTTATAAGGCAGATGAAGGGGGTGGATTGGAATCCACTGCTGCTTCAATGTATATGTAATGAGTGATTATAATCAAGGTATTAATCAATATTTTTCCTTCTAAATATCACATGAGTTGAATGACTTCTCTGGAGATTTTACTTTATAGAAGTTATAGAAGTTACCAGTGTGATTACTCAAATGTTCTTTTCATGTATTCTTTAATGTCAGTATTTGATATCTGAACGCAGTAACCCGGCTTCAAGAAATAAAATAGGGAAATGTTTTGTGTTTGAGAAAGGTCTTCAACATGTTAAAACACATAGGGGTCATTGAAGTCTATAGTTTAAGGGACCATTTGTCAGTTAAA
>JAJAQA010000005.1:48357738-48425238 GCA_021464565.1 Rutilus rutilus
CGTGTTTTCAACTGATCATCTAAGACAGGACAAGTCTGATATACATGCTAAAATAACGGAGAAAAGCAAACCATGTTCATTATTATCTCAAATAAATGTAAAGAGTTTTACGTATTCCATCAAGACGTTGAGGATCGACCTGTTTTCAACGCTGAAAAGTCGTAATTAGTCGAAGATTTACGTCTATTCAACGTCTAATAGACGACTTTTTGCTAGTTGGGAACTTTAGAACAAGAACCAAAACTTTTGTGAAGTAAACTTTAGGCTTAAGTCGCAGCATGTTTTAAATGATAAAAACGTTACTATACACATTTACTTAAATATAAAATATATCCAATTGATTCACTTTATTCCACATCTTGCTTTTTTTCCACTGAATCTGTTGCAGTGCATTGTGGGATTGCAGGTCACTTACCAGAAACAGAGCATGTTGCAAATCTAACAAGAAGTTACTTTAATAAGCATAAAAATGAATAACGCACAAAATGTTGTGGGGAAAATTTATAATTTTTGTTTTTTAATTATATTAATCAACATTTGTCTCACTTCGTTTGCCATCTAAAATAGACTTATATTGAAGCGGTCTCGTGTGTGACATCAAAGTACCGATTAGAGAGCAGACGGAGGCATCGCCGCTTCGACTTGAACACAGCTACTTTCACTGAGCCCATAGAAATGCATTATGGGACAAAAAAAAAAAGTGTCTGTGGCTCTTTTTCAATCCATGATGAGTTGTCAACTTTTTTCATTGGCAGAATCTTAACTCAAAAGGAACCTCATAATTGTGAAATCATGAAAAATGCTGTTTTTGTAGGCAGCTCATTGTGTTTCTGAACAGAGCCTGTGTGTGTGAGTGTGTGTGTGTGTGTGTGTGTGTGTGTTCATATATAAGCATGCAATCTGGTGCTCTTCTGTTTTGTGCATTATAAATGGCCATCTCCTCTTCTTTCCACAGCAGTTGCTGTTTAATTCATTTCATGCTCTTTCAGTAAAGCTTGATGGGCTTTTGACAGTCAGACCGGAGAGATCAGCCCATGCCCATCTAAACTCCATTAAAGTCACATCACAATGTCATATCAAGTTTTCAGGGCTCTCAGTAAAACACGAGTTCATCAATATGCTGAGATCATGATTGTGTGCTTTAGCCAATGGGCAAAAGTGCAAGCGGAGGCACTTCGTATGTTGAGAATGGCATAACACACGACTCCCATAGCTGATCAAGTCAAGCAGATCATGTAATGAAATTACATTAATATCATACTAATCTTACTAGTATGGTAAGTATGATTATTATGGCTAATACTCTATTATTTCTGCCATATAAAAATATATAAGAGTAGTATTCTACTGTTCAATTCAAAACAGCCATATGTAATTTTAAATATATTGCAGTGAAATAATTTCTTCAAACTATTACATAAAGATAAAAAAATAAATAAAAAAACATTACAATAAATTACGTGATTTAAACATCCAGTCAACATTAATGAATCAGTCAAACTAATTTGCCAGTGATTCATTAAAAGAATCGACTCATAAGAGTCACCTGCTCATGAATCAGATTATAGTGTTTATTTTTGCACACAGCCAGGAAAAAAAACCCAAGAGAAACGTATGCTGTCATTATATCATTCCTTTTGACACCAAATAGCGGCGCAACAAACACTGATCCAGAGAATCTACTGACAGATTCTGTCGTGTCTCTCTCCTAAACGCCTGAGATGTGTCTTTCAGCGAGTCTGATATGATCTGTGCTCACAGTCGTATTAGCCATCTGTTCATCACTCCTACTCCTAAACGGCGTGTCAGTGACGTCACCGGCCTGGTGGTTCCTACTGTACCGTCAGAAGCTCCCGTACAAACACACACACACACACACACACACACACCGTCCCGCTGGCGTCCCTGCAGGTAGTGGCAGATGTCCTGATCATGTGTGTGATCTCACGGCAGGATTCCCGCTCTAATGACAGACACGCGGGCCGTGAAAAACCTTATAAACAATGAACACACAAACCCCATTAACACTAGAATATAGAATTATATATTCAAATTTGAATATAGTCAAATTTTGAAACTTTTTTCTTTTTACTTAAATGCACATTTATGGAAGCTGTTTTCTGCCACGGAATAATAAATAAAAAATCAGAATTGTGAGATATGAAGAAATAAAGTCACAATTCTAATGTGACTTTATTTGCAAGATATAAAGTTGTAATTCTACTGTAATTCTTAGCTTATATCTCGCAATTCTGACTTTTCTCAGAAATGTAATAAACTTGCAATTGTGAGTTATAAAAGTCAGAATTGCGAGTTTATATCTCAGAATTATGACTGTTTCTCAGAGTTTGCAACTTTATATCTCACAATTATGACTTTATAAACTCACTGATTCTGTGGAAAAATGTCAGAATTGCAAGATGTAAACTCGAAATTACAGGAAAAAAGTCAGAACTGTGAGATAAAAAGTCGCAATTACCTTTTTTATTCTGTAGCGGAAACAAGCTTCCATAGGCATTTCATTGGCTATCTCAAAATGACTGAGATGGCCAATCAAATCAAATAAGGCGGGGCTTCAGGTTTTAACGGTGAAAAAAGTGTGATGTCAGTAGCTAAATATTTTATATTTGACAACTGTTTGGCATTAGGATGTTAAACAATGAGCAAGTTTTGAATTGGAAAAGGATGAATCATTTAGGTGATTCATGCAATTCATAACTGAATGTGACAATTCAATTTGACACATGCTCAAATTCACTCTTATTTGTATGCCTATTTTTTTCAATGATCAATCCAGTGGTGCATGTAATTTCAAATAATAATAATAATAATAATACGGAAACTATGAAAACGTGCACAGATTTGGTAACAAAAACATTTTAACTGCATCCTTGCATTTCATTAGCCTGGAATTCCAGACCCAAATCTGAAAGATTAATGGTCTGGCGTCGATTAATGAAAATCATCCAGCTCGAGGGGCGGCACCAAGCATTCATTTGAAAATCTCACTGCACGCAATTGGACAACACTACGACCAATCACAAAAAGCCCCATACGCTTAGCTACCAGCGGAGCTAACTGATAGATTAGACTCATGCCGTATCCGGTCGGCAAAACAGCCAAAACGCCCTTCTCGCAAAGGAACGATTCGAGCGCCGTCTTCTGTTCCTCTTTTAGATAAAAAGCCAAGTCTAACTCGTTCATTGTAGCGGCCAAAGCCGTTTCAAACAACTGGTGTTCATCCATAGCCATCTTGCAATGTTTACTAATGACTTCGACGTCACAGCGCTGTCATCATCTCGCCTCTGCCCCGCCTATATCAGATAACCCGATGTGATTGGTGCAGCTCAGATCGAGGGGCATATTTAATGAGCATCATTACTCAACGCCACAGTAACTCGCTGAGCAAATTCAATTTGAATTTGAGAGAAATCGCGAGTAGCATTTCATGTCATCATCAGACAGGACGTGGCTCCTTCCCTTCTCATTAATCTAACATTTGCACGGGTCCAGGAGGAGATACTGTGTAAACGTTCAGAGAGCCCAGAGGACACTTGATTGGCTGATTTAAACCCGCTGTGATCAGGGAGTAATTAACATCTCACTAATTCATTTGCATCACTGTGGTTTGTTGCATGTTGCTCATCAGAGAAACGAGCGAGAGAGCGGTCACGTGTGCAAAACACGAATGCACAAAGACCAGATGTTTAAACTCATTTCAAACATTTATTTATTAAGCGTGTGTGAAATAGAATATTTAATGAAAATAAATTTAGGACGGCACTTATCCAATTGATGCCAGTGGTTCATGCACAGCATCTATTGCAGATATAACCTTCATTACAACCTTCAACCTTCATTGCAACATTAAATTACTGCAATGGGCAAGAATTTACAAAAGCTGCATTGCCTAGCAGTCAAAAACAACGACTAAATAGTTATTTTGCTGTTGATTGACATTATGTTCTACGTGCATTGACCAGTCATCCAAAAATAAGCCCAGGATTGTGTATTAAGAGATTCAAATGGTTTAAAATGTTCATGTTCACTTTATTAAAGACACAGTGCACACAATGCATGCTGGAATAACCAAGAGTAAATGTTGTAGAATTGGGCTAAAACAAGAAATGTGCTTCCTGAAATGTTGCCTACATTGGCACCTCCCTAGGATTCACACACAGCAGAGCTTCTCCTTGGCTTCCCTCTTTGTTTTTGTAGGTTATAAAAAGGTGCAACAGCCGATCGTGTGTCTCCACAAAGACTGTCATTGTGTTTTCTTCTCATATCAGGGGTACCATGGTAACCGCACGCCGTAACGAGGACGAGGGGTGAGCGAGAAGACAAGCGGAACGGGAAGAGTTGGGGAGGATGGCAGGGAGAAAACAACAGTGCGTTTGGCACAGAACGCAGGGATTTCCCTCACAGATGCGCTCACACACACACACACACACAGTGCCGGATCTCACAGACGCACATCTAAACAATGAAAGGTCATCCTGTGTGTCCGTGGGATGAGAGCAGAAAGGATGGAAATAACAACAGATGGAGACGAACTGAAACTGAATGCAAATGACACACAAACCCTCAGCACATGACAGAGAGAGAGAGAGAGAGAGAGAGAGAGAGAGAGAGAGAGAGAGAGAGAGAGAGAGAGAGAGAGAGAGAGAGAGAGAGAGAGAGAGAGAGAGAGAGAGAGAGAGAGAGAGAGAGAGAGAGAGAGAGAGAGAGAGAGAGTAAATCTCTCTCGCTTGCTCTGACAGGCTGTCCGGCTCGCTCGGGGAAGCCGGTTAAACTCGTGCGCTCGGCACACTGCCAGCAACCCACGTAAAGTAGAATATCAAACACTTCCAAGCCTTCACTTCTCATCTTAATAATTCAGCGTAACTTCAGCACTCGTGAGACAGTCTTGATGTGAAAATGCTTTAAATGCACTGACATCACATTCTCACACAATACTGCCCTCCTAAAAGTGTGTGTGTGTGTCAGTGATTTGTGTATGCCAAGTCAAAATTAATTATTTGTTCAACTATTTAAGCAGTCTGCAACATTTATGGTAATTTATGGGGGGATGACAGCTGCAGCTCTTAAACTCATTAGGCCCTTTTCCTGTCCCATATCACATATTCTCCATTGTTGCAGGACCTCTCTTCCCAGTCTGTCAGTAACGCTCTGTTTACTTCCTGTCTCTATGAAGCCCCTCCTTCTGAAAAGCACAATGTGCTCTGATTGGTCGGCTGGATCAGTGTGTTGTGATTGGTCAAGTGCTTCGAGTGAGTTTGGGAAATGTCCCGCCCCTTACCATAACCACCAGCTACTAACTAACTCAACCAGGCCCCGCCCCTTTATTCTGCGTATTAATTATTTAAATGAGGAATATTGTGACGTGTTCGTTCCCGGAAGAATTTCAGGAGTTTCAGGGAGTTCAGAAACAGAGATCTTTGCAGATCTTTTCCAGACTTAAACAGCAACATTAAATGTCCTTCTATTCTTTTTTGCACATGTATAATCTACTGCTAGCCATCATTATAATACAGGCTGTAAAAGAAACGAGGAAGGAAACAGTCTTTCCGCAAGCTGACTCAAATACTAGGCTAATATACAGAGGGTGCACACAGTGTCATACACATGAATACAAAACACTGTGATAACACCCAAATGTACATAACTCATTTAAAACATAATTGTTTAAGGCGAGACACTACAGGTGAATAGGGTAAAAAATTTAACTAGCAGATATCACCTTGAAACTTTCCCAGTTGATTACCTACATTAAGATGAGAAAAAAATTTATTACAAGTTTTCTTTAATTTAATGTTTAAATATGCAAATCAGGCAATATCTAATCAAATATGCACTAATTTGCATATATTTTAAAAAACGATATCTCAGTATTGGATAAAGCCAGGTTAAAAATTATTTTTTCATTGTGTTCACATATTAGATGGGAAAAAAATTACAGAGGGATTTATGGATATCTACTTTTGTTATCCTGTAAATCAGAAAATACTGTCAATAGCCTTAAAAAAAAGATTTTCGCCATGTTTTTTGGAATAAAATGTTATATAAATCAGGCTAGGAATAATATATTTACAAATCCCTCTGTAAATGTCTTCATAATATACCTAGGTACAAGACTGGAAAGTTTGGTGTATATAGGTGCTACTGAAGTGGAGATTTCGGACTTGGAGAATGAGAGAAAAGTCATTTTGAGAAAACGGGCTTTAAAGATTTTTCATCAGCCAATGAGATTGGGCATTCAGCCCTTTTACTTTCACGATTGGTTGCTGATAAAAAGGAAATGACCATATTTGGATCCGACAGGATTGTACACAACATAGAGAGCTTCCTAACGGTGCTTCTGATGACAGGCTGACGGCAGAGATCGCGGAGCAGCACGCTGATTAAGAACGCAAACTTTTGTTGAATTTATGAGAAATCTACAGACGCAAACAGACAAAGTGTAATAAAATAAAGACCTAAATGTGTATTTCGGACTTTTTTTCAACACAAGTCTGAAAGAAGACGTGTTATTGAAGACAAATATCCCCAAATCTCAAAATTGACCAGTAAAAAAACCCCGATGTTTTTGCCTGCCGTGTCTCGCCTTAAATACAATATCATCAAATGTGAAGTCTCACAGGAAGAACTGTTGGAATATCAGCTTACAGTTTTTCCTCTGTAAAGTAGAAGATAACGGTTCATTTTTGCCTCAAAGTCTGTAAATTAAACAGTATTTTACTGTAAAATTGCTTAAAATGTCCTATTAGATCTATTACAGTGTAAAGGAACTTGCTGTGAACCAATTAACAGTCTTTTACTGTTAAAATAAAAAATTCTAATGAACGCAGAAAAAACACACAATAGCATGATCTCTTTCAAGCAGTATTTCCAGATAAGAAATTGCGTTCTTGCAAAGAGTGTGTTTTTGTATACTAATACAGCATAAGCAATAGTAACAGTGATACTAGTCTTATTAACATTCACTATTAAACAAAGCTCATGCTTTCGAATAAATCATCAGAGCTGCTTTGGGCTAGAAAACGTCCATTTTCTGTCTGATTTATTTTTGAAAGACTTGCATTGAAAGCGTGAAGCGAGCGCTTATGAGTAGCTTCCATTTCTGCTGGAAAACAACAGACGACGGGTATTTAAAGATAATTAGGCTGGGCATATGGAAGATGAATGAATTCACGTTTCTGCCTGATGCGATAATGAAAGGAGGCGCTGTCGTATCTCTCCGACACTCCAGAAAGAGTTCTAGCACAAATGTGTCATTCCTTTCCTAAAGGGGAATAAATGCATGCAAGAACACATAAAATACATCCTGAAATAGTAACAGTCGCCTCTGCTCGGCTATTAATACTTCTCTGAAACAAAAGGTGCGATCTCGCTTGCAGAGATTTCGACTTGCGATGCGATCTGCACGCCACTTTGGCGTATGAATTTTTCAGCTGTTTTCAGACGGCTTTTGTCGTCAGACTTATCTGGGTGCATTGTCATCTTCTTTCTCTTCGGTTTTGGTCCTCACAAGGAGCCAAGGCCAGGGATTCAGCTGTTGCTATGGTGACCGCATTACGTAAGTTGTCATAGAGATATGCCGGGTAGACGAGGACAGGTGTGACAGCGTGGTGCCGTTGTTACCAAAGCCGACTCGCGCAGATTTGACCTTCTGATGTGTGTAAGCGCACACACACACGTGACTTTCACACACTATTACTGACCTGATGGTGTACGCGAAAGTTATGCTCTAGCGTTCTGGCCATCAGACAGACACGTGGCGAGCTTAAGGCAACTTTCCCACACACACACACACACACACGCACGCAGCATTTACTTAGTATTTGCTGACTGACAACTGGAGGGTCATTGGTTGATTTAGTCTGTCATATGCATATTTCTAACATCATAAACATCACATATCCGGTCAAAATTCACCCGATTTCTTTCAGATGCTCCATAGAAATCCATTAAAGCAGCGGATCCCAACCTTTTTCCTTAGGAACCCCTTATTTTACATTATGTTTCACAACCACAGATATAAAATGTATTATTATTATTATTTTAATATATGAAAACATAAATATTTAACATTTTAGAATGATATAGCCTATACAATATAACACATTTATGCATATATTATATACTTTAATTATCAATAGTATTACTATTATTATTATTATCTTAGAATATATTTCATAGTAATAATAATAATATTATATTTCTTTTTTAATCATTATTTATTTTGGAATATGTAAAACATAACATTTCAATATTTCAATATTAACAATATATAACTATAATATATACATTTATGCATATATTCATATATAATTTTAAATAAAAGTATTATTTTTACTTTTATATTTAATAAAATATAATAATTATTATAATAAAAATCGATGTATTTTTTTAATATATGCAAAACGTATACTTAAAAATATATATATTTTAAATATATTATAATTTAATTATTATATATTATATATTCATACATATTACATAAATACATTATATATTTACATACAGTATATGTGATATAATATGTAAGATAGAATCCGATTAAATCTGTTCCTTTAAAATTGCCTGTTTGAATGACCAAAAGTAAGACATGGAAGGTTTTTGAGAGCAGTTTGAACAAAAGAAATTACAAACGTCAAGATGAGTAAAGAGTTGGCTAAATCAGTTATGAACCATATTCAGTGTGAAAAACGGCTGCATCCCTCCAGTCATTCGCTCTAAAAAACGATCAAGGCACAAAGAACGCATGAGTAATAATGTATTGCGGTGGCACAATCTCTGCAACCAGAAACCTGTTGTCTCCGCCCAGTCCTCACGGGCCACTACATCATGTGTGCGGCGTCACGGTTCCCGGGGCTCTGGAGACCTGATGAATCATGAATGGTGGTGTTTTAGTCTGGGATTGGGGGCAATTTGGCTAAATGGATATAGATGGTACGGCCGCTCGGTCTCTGCTCCATTATTAAGAGAGTTCGGAGAGATGGATGGCGGGATGAGCGAGATGCCCGAGTGAAAATCTACTATCATTTTTTTTTTCCAGTCCACTCCAGACGGGGTTCCTAATGGATGGGAGTGTGTGTGTGTGTGTGTGTGTCAGGTGAGAGCAGTGGCGCGTGAAGGGGAAAATGTGCTGAAGAAACATTATAGGGTGAATACAAATTGTTGGGTCATAGTAAAGTTAATAAATCACGTAATAGAGAAAACATAATATTTATTTCATCATAATATTTTTTTTAAACTTGAACTGAATTGAGCTGGATGATGACACTATTGTCTTTTATAGAGCTGCTTACAGATGAACAATCTTGCTATAGATATATATATATAACTTGACTACTAAAGTCACAAAGCAATAGTCATATTTTTAAAAAGTCTTCTGTGGAACATAAAAGATTTTGAAAATGTCTCTGTGTTTTTTTCCCAATACAATGGAAGTCAATGGGGTCCAATGTTGTTTGTTTTCCAAGCGTTCTTCTTTAATGGGTTATTTCAGTTTTTCTAATGATAAAGTATGTGTATGAACTGTTTAATTCATAAAATTTCATTAAAATAAAAAAGTTAATTAAAACTAATTAAACCTAAATCCATAAAATGATCTCATGATTGGAACCCCTAAAAGGTTCTATATATGACGGAACCCTTTAAGGTTCCAAAATAGAGCCTTTACTTCTTAAAGTGTTCAGAAGATAAGTGTCCTGTTCCTTTAAATGAGATCAGATTCATCTGTGGAACAACAAGGCAGACAGAAACACAGAAACACCGATCCGTCTGACAGAATGAGGAGAAGCGTGAAAGAACAGCAGGCCTTCTGATCAGACAGACAGATTCCCGGAGGCTTCGCTCGCTCAAGTTCTGAATCACCGATGCCCTTGCCCTGGCCTTCTGAATTTCACCCCCGTAATCAAACCACACGCACGCGCTCAAATCCCTCATGAGCGCAGGAGAGACTCCCAGAATAACACAGAGGAAATGAATCCACCCCGAAGAGCCTCGCGAACCCTTTCATTGTTCCAAACCCACTCACGGTCAGGGAGGAGCGCAAGACTATCTGTCTGCGAGGAGCAGATGAGAAATGTTCACTTCACGATGCTTTCAGAGAGCGTGTTCATTAAAGAAACAACATTTCTGCCATTATTTATTCACCCTCATAATGCTGCAAACTCGTATGACATTCTTTCAACACAAAGGCAGAAAGAAAACGGACTAAAAGCATCACAAATCTCAAGAAAGAAAAAAGAAAAATTTATAATTTTGACCCAAACAATGTATTGTTGGCTATTGCCACAGATATACCCGTGCGACTCGTGATTGGTTTTGTGATCCAGGGTCACAAATGTGGTCCATATGAGTAATGCACTATATTCTACGTCTTCGCAAGTTGAAAATTAAGACAAAGTTTTGCATGTTAACAGCTTGTTTTTTTTTTTACATCACAGACACTTACCACATCCTAGAAGCCCACTGAAAAGCGACTACTTCACAATAAAACATATAGATATAAAAAATATATTTTAGACAGATTGGCCAGCTTTAACATATACAGTTGTATAGCACTAAGTAACACACAAGATCCAACCCATCATAGTTTTCTTCTAAACATAACTGGTCCCCCAGTTTGTGTGTAATTTCACATCACACGTGAAAGTGGCAGAAAACAGGCAGCGCTGAGCAGCAGCAGGTGTGTGTAACATGCTGAGAAAGAGCGAGCCGCCGCATGTACGCGTGTGTGTGTGTGTGTGTGTGTTAGAGACAGAGAGAGACGGCAGCAATTTCTGTCTGCAAAATGACTCTCCAACCCAGACCGCTGACAGCCCTCCGTCAACACATTCATATCGGCACTCAAGAGGTCAGGAGAGCAAATCCATGAAACACCTTCACAGGTGGAGCGGAGTCAAACGAATGGCCTTTAGAAACCTGATCACGTCATTTACAGTGTGTGTGTGTGTGTGTGTGTGTGTGTGTGTGTGTGTGTGTGTGTGTGTGTGTGTGTGTGTGTGTGTGTGTGTGTGTGTGTTAGAGACAGCAGCAATTTCTGTCTGCAAAATGACTCTCCAACCCAGACCGCTGACAGCCCTCCGTCAACACATTCATATCGGCACTCAAGAGGTCAGGAGAGCAAATCCATGAAACACCTTCACAGGTGGAGCAGAGTCAAACGAATGGCCTTTAGAAACCTGATCACGTCATTTACAGTGTGTGTGTGTGTGTGTGTGTGTGTGTGTACAGGAGGATGAAGGAAGCGTGCCAGCGGGAGAGAGAGACAGATAAATGATAAATCAATGTGCTCTCATTCTGTCACTTAAAGCAAAGTTATCTGGGAAAAAAGAAATCATTTATTTCATCCTAACAAAATAATCTTTGAGTCTGTAATTCAAACAGCACACATACAGAAGAAGATATAGCACCAGTGTCAGCTTTTACATGCTATTCAAGATTCAATATATATTTATGCATTCGCTGTGAAGTTTTTTTAGAGGAACCATAATTTCAACCGAACAGTAACAAAAAAACTGTATTTAATTTAAGCCAAATGTAGAAAAAAATGTTTCAAATAAATAAAATGAATAATATTAATGAATCATTTACATACATATGATTTTGCAAAGTTGTAAATGAAAGATTGTTTTACAAGAAAATATCTGAGTCTTTCTACCTCGAAATTTCATTTAATGTTATTTGCCTTTTCTTTGTAATTATTTGTGAAATTTACTAGAAATATCTGAGTGAAAATTGTTTCGACAGACAGACAGACAGACAGACAGACAGATAGATAGATATAGACAGATAGATAGAGACAGATAGATAGATAGAGACAGATAGATAGATAGAGACAGATAGATAGATAGAGACAGATAGATAGACAGAGATAGATAGATAGACAGATAGATAGATAGATAGATAGATAGATAGATAGATAGATAGATAGATAGATAGATAGATAGATAGATAGATAGATAGATAGATAGATAGATAGATAGATAGATAGATAGATAGATAGAGAGATAGTTAGATAGAGACAGATAGATAGATAGACAGAGAGACAGATAGATAGATAGACAGAGAGACAGATAGATAGATAGACAGACAGACAGATAGATAGATAGAGAGATAGATAGATAGATAGAGACAGATAGATAGATAGACAGAGAGACAGATAGATAGATAGACAGACAGACAGACAGATAGATAGATAGAGAGATAGATAGAGAGAGAGAGATAGAGAGAGAGATAGATAGATAGAGACAGATAGATAGATAGATAGATAGATAGACAGACAGACAGATAGATAGACAGATAGATAGAGAGATAGTTAGATAGAGACAGATAGATAGATAGACAGAGAGACAGATAGATAGATAGACAGAGAGACAGATAGATAGATAGACAGACAGACAGATAGATAGATAGAGAGATAGATAGTTAGATAGAGACAGATAGATAGATAGACAGAGAGACAGATAGATAGATAGACAGACAGACAGACAGATAGATAGATAGAGAGATAGATAGAGAGAGAGATAGTTAGATAGAGACAGATAGATAGATAGATAGATAGATAGACAGACAGACAGACAGATAGATAGACAGATAGATAGAGAGATAGAGAGATAGAGACAGATAGAGAGACAGAGAGAGATAGATAGATAGATAGATAGATAGATAGATAGATAGATAGATAGATAGATAGATAGATAGATAGATAGATAGATAGATAGATAGATAGATAGATAGATAGATAGATAGATAGATAGATAGATAGAGAGATAGAGAGATAGATAGATAGATAGATAGATAGATAGATAGATAGATAGATAGATAGAGACAGATCTGACGATGACAAATAAAAACACTGAACTGATTTATTGAATAGAACAATTTGATTTGATTAACAGAAATGAATCAACCTCACAAACACACTTTGCAAAAAAAAAAGTAATTCCTGCATAACGCTCTCATCCTCACAAGTTAGAATCATGAAACTATTCAGTCTTTAGGAAACTTATTGGCCAAATAAATCATCATGATATTTTACGATGCTTTTATAGTTTTAGTTCGCCAGCGAACTCATCACAAACATATGCAATATCTCATCCAGGCCTCATTAGAAGGAGCTATAAAGTCAGAGTGCTAGACAAAAATATGATATTTACACTGTGTCTATTATTAGCCTGTTATTAGTTTAGAGGCGAGACGCAGTGTCAGAGTAATGCAGTGAGGTTAGCAGGTTTATAAGGGGAAATGAGAACAGTATTTTAGAAACACTTAAGACGTGTTAATGTTTCCCAGGGTAATAGCAGCTCTCGGGTTATTACTGCCGTACAGAAACTGACTGACGGCCTCCATGCTGACCTCAGGTGAGGGGAGAAACAGGGATGGGTGACTTATAAACAAATCTGCATGATATATGCACAATGATTTTTGTGTTGATTTGAAAATTAAGCAACATTGTGAATGATTTTAATGCACTTTTTTTTGTGTGGCTATTAATCTCCCTGAAGAGTGTGTAATTAGATTATATTGGTCCATATAAATGAAAATTATTAAATATTCTCGATATGGGTTAATTTGAGTGCAAATCATAATTTGAATATTTTTAATTACATTTATACTAGAATTTAAATCTGTATAGTTGAAATGATGGATCTGAGGGGGGGGGGGGGGTTCTGTGCTGAAGAACCTAATTTGGTGTCCCGGGTCAAAACTGATTGCTGGTAAATCTCTTGTTATGCTATATTATCAGATTTAATCTTTGTGTCATTTTGTTTTCTTTCAGTTAGCACAGGTTTTGAGTTTGTTTTTTGGAGGCGATTAATCGTAGGCCTCATTGATCTGAGCTCATCCACCTCAGAGATTGAGTAAAAAAAGATTGAATAAAAAGATTGAATCCAATATTTGTCATAGCATAATGTGAGATTCATTCGATATTTTTTGTAGGCCTGTCATTTTTGACTGAGAAGTTTTTATATATCCCATCATTATACCCTGTGAGAGCAAAGTCAGTAAGTTTTACTCAAATCGGATAACATTAACTTGCATTTTTGGGAAAAAGAAAATCCTCTCCAGGTCAAAATGACCGGAACACAACATGAGGGTTAAAGTCAGTTCAGATCAAATACAGAAATACCAAAATACATATCAAATATCAAGAGCTAAAAAACATGAAACCATGCTTTAGCATCAAAGCTCTCATAGTAAACAGAAACGTAAACTGATCTTACTGCATTACATAGAGTAAATAAACATCGATAAAGTGATACTGAATCTCTGTAATAAACCCAGCAAGCGTCTGAAATGGATCTTCACAAGCGTCTGATACGAAACACTCAAATTGAGTTTGACGTATGCATTAAAAATACATATGCTGTACATAAATATAGGTACACACACACACACACACACACACACGGCCAAAAGTGATATCTGGATGGGATATTTCCTTTTAATGACCCAACAAGTTTGATTAAACCATCTAATTATGAGGAAAAATATTTCATTTTTTATTAAATATGAGGGAAGTACAAAACACTAGTTAACTTGGTTAAGGCATTTACCATAGAAAAAGGCAAAACTACAGCAACAGGTTTTATTTTACTATGCAAAAAAAAAAAAAAAAAAATGCATTGAAAAACAAAAAGTTCACCAGGAAAAAGCATAACATAATCCTATTTCGTTGGTTCTGGCATGTGTTCATAATTTCTTTCTGAAAGCCTGGCAAAAAAAAAATGATGTCCATACAATTTGGCATGTTTAATCGTGTTATTAATCACAAATAAAACAATTGACTCCAAGCACAACTACACGCAATCTTCTTACAAAATCTTTAACAAATGTTAAATAAAGGGCGAAGATTTTCATTACTTTTGGCCACTACAATACATAGTATTTTTCATTTGTGTTTAAGTACATTATACAGACAATGCATTACAGGATTGCTTTCTCTGTAAAGGATAAACATTTTTACCAAAAACAAGCAACATAACCACAAGACAAATCAATGTTGTACTCATGCTGTGTATGTAGGTTTCAGAACAGAGCTTGAATGTGAATAAGTCAGACAGTTCCACACATAAAAACTACAATGACCCAGATATAAAATGTATTATTTGCGGTATCAGTGCACAAACTGAATCTACAGGACTTGTACGGTCTATGAGAGTGTGACGGAGAGGTGCAACGACAAATCTCACTGTCATACAGATGGAAACAGAGCAGGCCAACACACCCACATCGAGAGAGAGAGAGAGAGAGAGAGAGAGAGAGAGAGAGAGAGAGAGAGAGAGCAAAAATCACAGTCTAGACTCATTATTACTCAACTGCACTTATGCATGCAGCTCTACTATACGTTCATTTCCTCGGCAAATGACTGTAATTATTATTATTACTCAACAGCAGCGAGTTGAAAATGTCATCTGACATGCAGCGATGAAAAGCTTCACGGTAAACCATATAGAAAAGATCATCATAATCATACTGTTGACTGTAAAGGTCTCTTGTTGTTTATAAAAAGTTGCATAATATAAGATTTAAAGGGGCTAATGTGACGAGACTAACGTTTACAAAGCTTCCGCAACGGTTTACTGAATCATCTTGTTTCCTAAACCATCTTGGTAATGAGCTCATTAATATATATGACCACCCTCATTTGCATATCCACAGTCACCCTGGCCAGTTCAGCCAATCACAACAGAGCTCATTTACATACTTAAAGGTTCAGTAGTTATGTCTCTAAATTGTAAATGAAAGAGTATGTTTTACAAGAAAATACAAGTTTAGTTTTTCTACTGAATTTAATGTTTAATTCAATGTGTTACTTGCTATTTCTCTGCCATTATTGGTCAAATTTCCTAGCAATTTCGGAGTGAAAATTGTTTCAAAGTAAATCCTAAACCATTTATTTTTTAATGAACTTCGGAAACAACTTTCCTTTTCAGCTGAAGTCGCCAATCTCTTTTCAGCCGCTCAACTCAAACCATTTACATCTAGAGACATTTTTCATTATCCGATCAATTCCACAAAGTATGAAGTTTCGAGAAAAATTTAAAATAAAAAATAAATTCACTCTGAAATTGCCAGTAAATTTTTTACAAATTTCAAAGAAACAACAAGTAACATTGAATTAAACGTGAAATTCTGAAATAGAAAAACTAGTGTTTTCTTGTCAAACGTATGCCAATAATCTTCGTTTTATTTGAGAAATAGTTTTTTTACGGTGTGTTTAACTCACTGGTTGCAAATTGCATTTACGACAACACCAAGTGCTCAGATTTATCTTGATTTCACAAACTCAATCTAGTTCAACTGTGTGTCTTAATTTAGTCTGACAGTAATAGATGCACTAGAGAGCGAGACGGGCTTCCTCTCGTGGCTTTCGAGAGCCATTCAGACGAGGAGATCGTTCCCGCTCGGCTGAAGTGACTCCTAATAGTTAAACCTGGACTAGCAGCCCGGCGCAACTCAACTCAACTCAACTCAACTCAAATCAACAGGATAATTGCGGCTGCCGGCGTACAGTAGCACAGTGAAGAGGCCTTCACTTAATGGAGTATATTTACACACCAACAGAGAGTGAAGAGCCTTAAATGTCAGCGCTTAACACCGCCGCTACATGTAAACTGAACCGTATGAGTTAGAGGTGTGACAGCTTGAGCGTCTAAACCATTTAACCTTGCACTACACAAGCTAATATTTTCCAATTACGCTCTCCGAGTGACACCAAGTAAAGTTTCACGTTCGTAAAAGGAGCAGGACGCTGGAGACGGTCTGATCAGCGTCTTGAAGGTGAATGTTTTGTGGAGGAATGTGAAATAGAAATCCGATTGCTGTGGTTTCACAGCTTTCTGGGAGAAAGACGAGCCGTTTACAGGCAAAGCTGCATCGATTCTGCATCTGATGGAAAAGGACACGCGGGTCAATCGGATAAGACGTCGAGCTCCCGGTGACTGGATCGGTTTGGTCCAAGTTTGGAGTTTCAAGACGCCGAGGAAGAAACGTTATGATCCAGAAGCCAGCAGAGAGGACACACACACACAGTCCGAAAACATGAGAAAGAAAAGGAAAAAAAGGAGAAACAGAACAGGACAGAAGAGGAAACAAGGGAGAAAAGATGAAAGGTAACCTCTGTAACACTTTAATGAATAAGAACACAGGAACAAACGAGTAACGCAATATTAACACTCTAGTTACAACTATTAACTAACAAGAAACGAATTAGTAAGTAACAGCACTTGTTGAATGAGGTAGTTCATTATTAGCTATTCAGTAACTACATTTTTTTCATACCTCCCAGAGAACTAAGAACTACTATATACAGGTTCAAAATGTGAAGAGTTCAGATGCAAAAGCCTCTAAGTGCCATCTGAAATTTTAATGATAATTTTTATGAAGCTCGTATATTTAAGTTCAGTAATTTCATTGCCATTTAAGTGAAATTACTGAACTTAAATATACGAGCTTGATAAAAATGATCATTCTAGAAGAAAATTTCAGATGGCACTTAGAGGCTTTTGCATCTGAACTCTTCATGTATAATTAAGTTCAAAATAATTAAATACGGTAATGGCAACCCACTAGTAATGACTCAAGTATTACCAAAGGAATAACTAATTATTTGGATCGGTATTGTAAAGTGAACATCATGATAACTACCTGATATTGTAAGTCATTGTAAGCTTTTGAGGTTAAGGTGTTACTTCCGATGGATTTGGTAACACTTGAGTCATTAGTGTGTTCCCATGATCTTCACTTATGAATACTACTATCTACTAACCAAATAATTAGTAGTTCCCTTAGAAGGATGTAGTAACACTAGAGTCATTACTATCCAAAACCTTACAAAAACCTCAAAAGCTTACTGACAATCAGAGCTACCAGAGAAAAACAGAGGAGATTGATAATAATCCATATTTTAAAAAAGAATGACGAGAAAAGGCCAATGAGAGACACACTAAACGTGGAGACACTGGAGTGTGAGTTTCACATCCCTATTGAGTTTTGAGTCGGGCACACGCTGCCCTTGAACTCAACACAGTGTGTGTGTGTGTGTGTGTGTGCTTGATGAAGACAGCATCCCATTTTAGCATCAAACTAACTATTTGTACACCTGAAGTAAAGCACACGCTCTTTCCTGCTCAAAGTCTTTCTTGTACCCGTTATTGCTGCAAAAGTATGAGAATGACCTCTCTATAACCTCCCATGAGCATGATGTAGTGCTCTATTTTTACTCCTTATTTGAAGAATAAACTAAAGCAAAAGTTACATGCATGTGTGAGAAGAGTTGACAATGACAACAGGCAAAGAGGACATGTTTAAAGATGAAAGATGTCGGGATGAGAAAAGTTTGTACAGTATTCGATCTCATCTGAACGGATGGAAATGCAGACATCAGAAAAACGTCTCGATCCCCCCCCCAAAAAAGAAAATTTGACAGCATGTGGTCCGTACAGTGATATCTGACAAGAGAACGCGTCCATTGAAAACGGCTAAATGATTCATTATTTATGAAGTGTGATAGTGGTATATGAAGGTGAGAGAGTAGAAATGTCAACGTAGAGTTTTTGCTACACCATATTTGCATGGATTGTGGAGGGTTTACTAATGTATATACTATACACAAAGACACATGGTTAATGCAAAAATGCTGTATAGAGCGTGCAAAAAATCATTATCATAGTTATTTCAGCTGAATGCCAACAAAATTGCTCGAACCGTGATAATATTTTGCACTCGTTCCTACCTCATTCTTTCAAAACATTAAACACTATTAAACACTCGCGCGCTGAAATGCTGTCAAAGCACGTCTTGAAAGTTTTCCTCCATTAGTTAAAGATCAGTAGAGCGGCTTCGTTTTCAGTGTCATCTAAAGAGAAACGTAGGCGAAGTGTGTCTTGATGCTTTTTGCGACAGGCTGGAGTGTGTTTGTGTGTGTGTACACAACATCTGTACAAAAGTTTGATTTGCTATTTAATCAGCGATTAGTGAAAGCAGCGCGCGTGCGCGCGTATGTGTGTGTGTGTGTCTGTGTGTGTGTGTGAAATTGGCCTCGGTGGTCTGAATGGCTTCATTAAGCCTGTGTTACTCTCTCCAGCGGGGCGTTTGAAGCCGTGGACCGGCTCAGCGGAGGACTTGAAAGCAGTTTGTGCAGACACGGGAAAAAGCCTATGCAATTATCACAGCACAAAAGACAGTCCTGGCCGAAATGAGCACACTAATGCATGTGTGTGAGATTCAAACGAGCTGAACATGAAAGCCAAACCCACTCTCGTCCACAGTACACAAAACCAAAACATCGGCGTCGAGCGACAGCTTGTTTAACATGGCACCCTGCATTCGGTTTAATTTCTCCACACATCTTTCTCTCTCGCATTTTACACCAACAGTGGCTCGCAGTGTCCTCCCGTCAGCAGCGAGAAAGACAGATCTGTAATTACTGTCTCGCACTAAAATGACACACAGAGCCTATAAACGGTGCACTTCAAGGAAGATGCTAATGTTGGACTTTGGACTAAAAAACACTGGTCAATATGTTGCATGTACATGCATGCATGTTTGTCTCAGTGCATGAACACAAGCACTATGCAATCAGAAAGCAGCCACAGGCAACTGATACTCATTTAAATGCAACAAGTGTGACAGCAATGATAGTAAACAATGAAAAAGCAGCACTTAATTGACATACATGGAGATGTTTTGGAGGCTGAACATGATTTAAATGCCTCAACGTCCAATTTTGTCATTTACTCTCATGTCATTCCTTTCGTCCGTTGAATACAAAAGAGGATATTGTCAGTGTTTTGTCAAAGTCAATAGGATTCAGTGATGTTTGGACACCAAAGAGCCTCAAAATATCTTCTTTTGTGTTGATATCTTCATCATTTTTGGCGAACTGTTCCTTTAAGACTCACACTACATATTCTTGTTAGTTATTCAGACGTGCATCATATTATGGTAAAATTTAGAGACTTGTTTTAGGTTACACAATAACTTCATCATCATTATCATCAACTCCAAAACATATTACATTTTGGAACCTTATTTTTGGGTGAACTGTTCCTTTAAGACTCACGCTACATTTTATCATTAATTATTATGTTTCACTCAGACATGCGTCACATTATGGCTCAAAAATGGGTAGCAAATGCTGTTCATGCTTAAAAAAAAAAAAAAAAAACTGAGCTAAGCAACAATTTACAGTTTAATGACATAATCATCATCAACAACAACTCAAAGCTTGTTCTTAATGTCATCATTGTTCTTCAAAATAAGTTTTGGAACCTTATTTGTGGGTGAAATGTTCCTTAAAAGATCCATGTTTCATTACTGTAATCGAACAACACGGACACTAACATCCCACGAAAAAACGCCCACTGCCTCAGCACACGCTAAACTCAACGAGATAATCAGCACTCAGCGAGTGATCTAAAGAAAATGACTGACAACAAAGTTTAAGCTGCCGGCATCAGCATTCGGCTCATCTGTGCCCACATAAATACACATAATCTGTATGACCGTGTTATTTTTCCCAGTGCATGAATCATCCACACAAACAATATGTCACACACGCACTCATTTCAAACAGTGCCAGAGGATACGAGCAGACGCACACTGTGTTTAAAGGCAGGTTTGTGCTTGACTGAATTCCTGAAATCAATCGCTGCTCTGAATGAACATGGGCGGCCGATGAGCGATAAGGTCACCATGGAAACGGTCTCGGCGCAGCATCTTCAGACGTGCGCCAGTGTTAACCTCTTAAGTGGCAACGGCACGCTCGGCATCAAAACACACACACACGTCAACATGATCGCAGCCTCCGCTACATTAACAGATGGATTAAAAGAGGCAGAAGACATCATGGGAGCACAATGATGCAAACTAGAAACTGCGAGGTGAATTCTGGGAAATGTGTCCTGCTAATAACAGGTCTCTGTTAGAAGAAATTTGCACATATTTAAACGCTCATTGAGAACAAAGCACAAGAATCTTAAAGGGATAGTTCATCCAAAAATGAAAATTCTGTCATTAATTACTCACCCTCATGTCGTTCCAAACCCGTAATGCTGGGTACACACCAAAAGATAATCGGGCTGATTTTGGGCCGATTTCTCCCCTTCCGACAATCCTAGCTATGTCCCGATTATCTTAATGGTTTAACAGATTATTTTATCAGATTTTCCCTTGGTGTGAGGTGTGTTAAGAGTGTCCGAACCTGCTCGGAAGAACGTCGGAGCCGCTCCGATCGCGAATCGTAAATATTAAACATGTTTAATATTTACGATCAGAAATCCTGATGTGTGGGGGGAACTCCGAGGACAAACACGCGCACGCTCTGGAGATTATCACGTGAAACGAAACAATATCCAATCAGAAAGCGAGATGATGGAAGACACGGTCATTCTCACACACACACACACACACACACACACACACTTGCAGGAAGCTTAATGTTAAGATTTAGTATTCATAAGTGTAAATTTCGAGGAAACAAGCCTTTGTTTTTCATTTTAAGAGCAGAAATTTTACAATACCTAAACACAATATTGGGTTTGAAAAATAAGAAAGCTGCAAAGTGCGTTTCAATCTGTAAACATTTTCAAATTTTTGTTTAACTTTTAAGTTTGTCACTGTTTATGTATATGTCTTTTTATGTTTGTTTATCGGCTTTACTCTTTGTACCCCCCTGACTGTAATTGTATAATTCTTAAAATCAATTTAAAAAAAAGATTAAAAAAATAAAAAAAGCTGAGTGTTAAGGGTTCAGTGAGGTTCTATAGACCTTATGCGCCAGAGAAACAAGGGCGCCGCCATCTTTGGAATATTGTCTTTTAACTTCCGTTTTGCGGTCGCTCTGTATATTTATATGGCATTTCTGTCCAGGAGTAATTAGCTTTTTAAGTGGATTTACTTAATGTAAAGTTAACGAAAGTTATCATAAGGACTGTAATGTTTAAAGCAAATGACTTAAATGTAAATCGACCGGGAAGATTTTAAAACGAGCCGTTCATTAATAAACACGCAAAACGCTGTGAAAATACAGACCGGAAGTCAAAAGACAATGAGCGCAGCGCTGAAAAGGGGCGGAGCTACATAAGGTCTATAGACTAGAGGGATTAAATAACTTTTTCTAAAGAGACAATAAATCCAATAAAGAATAAATAAAGACAATAAAGAATGAATATATTTCTGTATAAAAGGTTATAAATAATGGTAGGTACAATGGTTTTTTCACGTGAATTTTCTGTGAAAATCATTCCAAACACTATCGCAATTTCTTCCTGCATATCGTCCGTCATGCTTATTCTGAAGTCTCACGATATTTTGCGAGATTTCCTGTGTTCATAGTCGAGACTCTGGTTGAAAATCTGTTTGTGTGTGGTGTGCTGTCTTTGTCACATCATGGCACACCACACACTATAGGAGCAAAACGCTTAAATCTAGGATTTTTTGTCCTCATGTTTGTGGTCTGTCACATTTTGAAAATCTTATAAGATGTAAAAAATCTTTTGGTGTGTACCCAGCATTAGACTTTCGTTCATCTTCGGAACACAAATAAAGATATTTTTTGATGAAATCTGAGAGCTTTCTGTCCCTCCATTGACAGCGACGCAACTACCACTTTGACGCTTCAAAACGTTCATAAAGAGATTGTAAAACTAATCCCTATACCTATATCCACTAATTTTCTGTAGAGACGTGATTGCTTTATATGATGAACAGATTTAATTTAGGCTTTTATTCACATATAAACATTAATCAGCGAACATGAACAAAAGCTCACCCGAAACTGCTTGACGCGTGAGAACAAACCTCTTGCGGAAGCTCAAACGTGCTGCGTAACAAGAATGAACCTCATTGGTTCTCGCAGAAGCCCAAACGTGTTGTGTAACACGAGAATGAACCTCATTGGTTCTCGCAGAAGCTCAAACGTGCTGCGTAACAAGAATGAACCTCATTGGTTCTCGCAGAAGCTCAAACGTGCTGCGTAACACGAGGATGAACCTCATTGGTTCTCGCTGAAGCTCAAACGTGCTGCGTAACACGAGGATGAACCTCATTGGTTCTTGTTGAAGCTCAAACGTATTGCATAACACGAGAATGAACCTCATTGGTTCTTGCTGAAGCTCAAACGTGCTGCGTAACATGAGAATGAACCTCATTGGTTCTCGCAGAAGCCCAAACGTGCTGCGTAACACGAGAATGAACCTCATTGGTTCTCGCAGAATCCCAAACGTGCTGCGTAACACGAGAATGAACCTCATTGGTTCTCGCAGAAGCCCAAACGTGCTGCGTAACACGAGAATGAACCTCATTGGTTCTCGCAGAATCCCAAACGTGCTGCGTAACACAAGAATGAACCTCATTGGTTCTCGCAGAAGCTCAAACGTGCTGCGTAACACAAGAATAAACCTCATTGGTTCTTGCTGAAGCTCAAACGTGCTGCGTAACACGCGAGAATGAGTAGTTTAAGTATTTTAAATTTTGGATGAACAATCCCTTTAATCTTAGTCAGTTTGTCAAGGTCACGGTTACTTCTCATTAAAAATTGAGAGAGCAGACAAAGCCTGAAATTACATGTCTACATAAACAATTAATTATTGATTTGATCAACAGCTCTGATGAGCACCTCGCCTCCTTCTTTGGTCCATCTCTGCAAAATTCAATCCCGACCAACTAACCCATTTCCACAGACCGTCAACGGCACGCTCGGCATCAAAACACACACACGTCAACATGATCACAGCCTCCGCTACATTAACAGATGGATTAAAAGAGGCAGAAGACATCATGGGAGCACAATGATGCAAACTACAAACTGCAAGGTGAATTCTGGGAAATGTGTCCTGCTAATAACAGGTCTCTGTTAGAAGAAATTTGCACATATTTAAACACTCATTGAGAACAAAGTTAAACTCCCAGTTTACAACCAAACTTCCAATTTGACAGCCAATAATATCATGAAAATGACATAATATGGGTTAGGTTGACCATTAATGTGAACATCAGTCTAAAACAATTTCTCTCATTGTAATCATTTAAAGTAAATTTGTTTCTCTAAATAAAGTAAACTTTCAATTAAACAACTGATATATTTATAAATTATCCTTATAGGCGAGTAAACACCAATCTGAGGATTTTAAACTAAAACACTAGTAGATGCATTACCATGCATATAATCAGAGCAAAATAAGTTAAGACATTTACTCAGAAAACAAAGCAGGAAAGGAAAAGATCTTTAAAACTGTATCTGCCTGATCTCTGCAGTGCATCTGAATTTGCCTGCAATAATCTCAATAATTAATATTTTTCTTTCCCACTGACATTACCAGCCTCCTCCAACTCATCGTTTAATTAAGACTATTTCAAATGCCTACTAACGAAAAAGAAGCTCCGTTATGGTTCTGGGTTGTGTCACGTAAGTGTGGGAGGGCTGTGATTATTTTCTCTCCCTTAATCAGGCCAAATTTAACCAAGAGTGTTTTAACAGAGGAGAAAATGCCTGCACTTGAGAAGTTTTACGTCCTGGACAATCTAATGCTGAGATTTAAAGGACGCGCTTTCATCACAGATATGTGACTGACACCTGTTACCAATGTAAATCTGGAGATTACGCGCGTTCAGATGAATAGGCACGGGCGCTTAAAAACACAAATCTTCACGCAGGCATGCATGGTCTGTGATTTGTTTGCTTTGTCTAGATTTTAGAGTTATTAATATGTGACACCTGCCTCTCCAACGTGTATCTGACCATTACGCACACCATTACGATTCATGCACGAGCGCTTACGAGCACGAGTTGTGATGTCTTTACTAAGTTTGTTGGAATTGTAACAGGTTTTAAACAGTTTTAGGTGACCAGGACACGCTCTCGTCCCTATCCTGACACGTTTCCAGCACACATTACGCACATGTTTAGAAGCATGCATGAGAACTTAAACGCAAAACAGACTTATCTTCACGCATGCCTGAGTTTAGACGTTGTTTGGATGTTCTATTTAAGCACTGGAAGAGAGTCGCGCGCGCGCAACCGTTTGGAGACTCCGCGCTGCATGCGCTCTTACCCGGGCGGCTCTAGAGGAGTACGGGTCCTCGAACAGGTTCCAGATGACCGGCTGCCACTTCCTCCACCTGCTGACGGTGCCGTCTGCGGACACCACATCCTCGATGCCCAGTCGCTTGCCGTACTCGTCGTCCTCGTCGTTGTCCACGTTCATCTCGAACACATCCAGCGCCTCTTCAGCATCCCGGTGCTGTCGGTAGGTCATCCAGCAGCACGGCTCCACGTCCGTCTCATCGATGCCCCAGAAGGACAGCTCCTCCTCGAACAGCGGTCCGCACACGTCCGCCGGGCAGTGCAGCTTCCCGGTCCGGTAGTAGTTGAGCACGTAGGCGAAGACACCCGGGTGCCGGTCGAAGAAGTACTCGTTGCTGCGCGCGTTGTACTCGATGAACCCCGGGACTTGTTGCAGCTGGTCCAAAACCGACTCGAGGTCCGACTCGGAGGCGAGCAGGGCCAGACGCGTGCCCGGCAGGGTCTTCAACGTGGTTCGGTAAGTTTCGTGCCTCGTGCCCCCGACGTTGAGGATTACCCTCTCGTGCTCGTCGAACTTGCCCATCTCTCAAAGTGAGACATGACGCGAGGGGAGTAACGTTACTCTACGATGCTGTGGCGATGCTTGAGTACTCCAATAGTTCACGAACAGCCTCATTGAACTGAAGTGTCGAACCGAAGGCTTCGTTTTTTTCCTGGCGCGCGAGAGGAGAACTCACTCACGCTCCCGAGCGCGTCTCTGAGGGGAATGAGCGCGCGCCTCAGACCAGCCCTGAGCGCGCAGACAGGTGAAAGACACGGCGCGAGAGCTCTTCCTTCTATCGACCTATCATCACCTGAGAGCAACAATCTCTCTCTCTCTCTCTCTTTCTCTCTCAAGGACACACCCTTTCTCTTCAGTGGCATTCGGCATAAATATAGCCTATTCATATAAATATGATGTCATATGATGGTTGTCACACCAGCTCGAGATGTTCAAATTAGATTCTGAATATTTTTAACACTTTATAGGCTTGAATGAGTTCAGTTTACTTTACCGCATTTATTGTCACATACAAATGTATTCAATTAAAGTTTATTAATGTACCTGTACTTTCATTGACGGAATATTTTAATAAAATACATTTTATTCATGTAAGCAACAAAGAAACCGTAACCTATTTGTTTACCATAAAAATCGGTGAACGTGTGTCGTGAACATTAGGGGCATTGCATATACACTATTAAAAAAGTAGATCTACTCTAAGTGAGTAATACTGGAAAGTAGAAGCATCCATTTAACAATTTAAAGGTGGATGGTGTTTTCTAAAGTGTGCAAAACAGAGTTTCCGTTCTCTAGGGCAGAGAGCGAATCGCCGCTGGACTGAGCCTAATGGAGTGATTCATCATCTCTGACTCACATGCACTCATTACAGTATCCACTGGTCTTTCCCACAAACAGAAAATAGCCACTGATTCTCTCACAAGCGGGAGCTGTGTTCTACCGGTTGAAAATCTGAAAGTTTGTACATTCAAACCCCAAAATTATTTATTGGCGGATAGATGGATGGATGGTCGGGTGGATGGATGGATGGATGGTCGGGTGGATGGATGGATGGATGGTCGGGTGGATGGATGGATGGATGGTCGGGTGGATGGATGGATGGATGGTCGGGTGGATGGATGGATGGATAGGCGGGTGGAAGGATGGGCGGATGAATGGAAGGATGGATGGTCGGGTGGATGGATGGATGGATGGATGGATGGATGGATAGGCGGGTGGAAGGATGGGCGGATGAATGGAAGGATGGATGGTCGGGTGGATGGATGGATGGATGGATGGATGGATGGATGGATGGATGGATAGGCGGGTGGAAGGATGGGCGGATGAATGGAAGGATGGATGGTCGGGTGGATGGATGGATGGATGGATGGATGGATAGGCGGGTCGACGGATGGGCGGATGAATGGAAGGATGGATGGTCAGATGGTCGGGTGGATGGATGGTCGGGTGGATGGATGGATGGGTGGAAGGATGGGCGGATGAATGGAAGGATGGATGGTCGGGTGGATGGATGGATGGATGGATGGATAGGCGGGTCGACGGATGGGCGGATGGATGGATGGTCGGATGGATGGTCGGATGGATGGATGGATGGATGGATGGATGGATGGATGGATGGATGGATGGATGGATGGATGGATGGATGGATGGATGGATGGATGGATGGATGGATGGATGGATGGATGGATGGATGGATGGATGGATGGATGGATGGATGGATGGATGGATGGATGGATGGATGGATGGATGGATGGATGGATGGATGGATGGATGGATGGATGGATGGATGGATGGATGGGCGGATGGATGGTCGGGTGGATGGTGGATGGATGGATGGATGGATGGATGGGCGGATGGATGGTCGGGTGGATGGATGGATGGATGGATGGATAGGCGGGTCGACGGATGGGCGGATGGATGGATGGTCGGATGGATGGTCGGATGGATGGATGGATGGATGGATGGATGGATGGATGGATGGATGGATGGATGGATGGATGGATGGATGGGCGGATGGATGGTCGGGTGGATGGTGGATGGATGGATGGATGGATGGATGGGCGGATGGATGGTCGGGTGGATGGTGGATGGATAGGCGGGTGGAAGGATGGGCGGATGAATGGAAGGATGGATGGTCGGATGGATGGATGGGCGGGTGGAAGGATGGGCGGATGAATGGAAGGATGGATGGTCGGGTGGAAGGATGGATGGATGGGTGGATGGTCGGGTGGATGGGCGGATGAATGGACGGATGAATGGACGGATGGATGGATGGTCGGGTGGATGGGCGGGTGAATGGATGGATGGATGGATGGGCGGGTGGAAGGATGGATGGTCGGGTGGATGAATGGAAGGATGGATGGATGGTCGGGTGGATGGATGGATGGATGATGGATGGATGGATAGGCGGGTCGACGGATGGGCGGATGAATGGAAGGATGGATGGTCGGATGAATGGAAGGATGGATGGTCGGGTGGATGGATGGATGGATGGATGGATGGGCGGGTGGAAGGATGGGTGGATGAATGGATGGGCGGATGAATGGGCGGATGGATGGTCGGGTGGATGGATGGATGGATAGGCGGGTGGAAGGATGGGCGGATGAATGGAAGGATGGATGGTCGGATGGATGGATGGATGGGCGGGTGGAAGGATGGGCGGATGAATGGAAGGATGGATGGTCGGGTGGAAGGATGGATGGGTGGATGGTCGGGTGGATGGGCGGGTGAATGGACGGATGGATGGATGGATGGTCGGGTGGATGGGCGGGTGAATGGATGGATGGATGGATGGATGATCGGGTGGAAGGATGGATGGATGGGCGGGTGGAAGGATGGATGGATGGGCGGGTGAATGGATGGATGGATGGATGGAAGGATGGAAGGAAGGGCGGATGAATGGAAGGATGGGCGGATGGAAGGGAGACTGGATGGGCGGGCAAGACATTTGGATGGATGGAAAGATGGACCAAGACAGACGAATGGACGGACGGACGAAGGGATGGATGGGCTAGACCTCTGGATAAATGGATTTAACTTTTCTTTACTATTTATTCTTTCATTTATTTTTATATTTATTTATGCATTCATTTATTTTTATTTTTATTTCTCACACGTATTTATTTCCATATTTATTTATTTACTTTTACTTTTCCATGTGCAACATGGAAATAAGAGAAACTCTCATTTATTTATTTATTTATTATTAATTTCCGCAGGTTTTGGGCCTCCATATACTGCTGGATTTTTGGCCTTAGTCTCAAAACGGCTTCTCATCTTTCAATTTCTACGAAAACATTCACACTGTGCGTAAAAACAGACTGGCTTCAGCTCTGCCACAAACCCCAGAGCAAAGATAGCAGCAGTCACACTGAGCAGAACATGTTTGCATGTCTAAAGACACATGCATTCCCACACACCAGCGTCTTAATCCTGTTTGCAAATACAAAATTAAAAATAGTATCAAGACTGGTTTGACATTGATAATTCATAAAGCCACAGGGAGGCTGCTATAACCACTAAAAGAAATCTTAAAACTACCTTTATCCCACATTTCTTTGCAACTTCAGAAGTCATATACAACACTGCTTCCTGTTTTTTTCCTCTAATGCATAACAGAGCTAAAATTAACGTGTCGTGAGCTGGTTTGGCAACACAAACGAATGTGGAAGCTTCCTCTGAGAATAAAACTGAACTGAACACTTTCCCTATGGACATTTTATATTTTGTGCATAGTTTATATAGGTCTTGGAACTGGGTACTGAACCTGAAATAAACAGGAAAGAAAGTTGCTCGTCTTATAAAACACTACAAATAATGAGTAGTTTCACTGTACAGTCCACAGCAAAATGATACCAAGGTGCATAAGCTTTTCTTTTCAGACGTCCACAAATGCATCATATTTTGGTCACTGATGCACCACACGGTTTTGGCGCAGAGCTCACATATCCCAAACTGACCTTGATTTAGCTGTAGGTTAGTCATGCGATACATCCTCCTACTACTGTCTGTGGCTATTTTAGACTGTAGGTCTAGATCTCGATGATCGCGGGTCTGTTCTGATGGCTTCTGGATAAAAGGAAAAAACAGTGATGCACAATTTTGTTCATTTTAGACGGAAGAATTTTATGCTGTGAAATTTCATTTCATAATTCTCATCGGAATTATACGAAACTTGCTATTTAAAACCACACAAAACAATATGAACATGATTGGAAAAGGTCCAACTCAATATCTTCAGGTCAAAAACGACCAGCATAGGAAATGTATGAGAAATCTGAAGATATAGAGCATTTTTGGGGGGTACAATAAATTTAAAAAATCAGCGCAGATGAAGTACATAATAAAAGAGATGATGTCTGAAAATACTATTATAAACAATATATAGACACACTCCCTGGCCATTTCAGAACTGCCACTCACTGGTTATTTTCTCTTTTTCATCCTCTGTAATTCCTAAAGATGATTGTGCATGAAAATCCCAGTAGATCAGCAGTTTCTGCAATACTCAGACCAGCCCGTTTGTCACCAACAACCATGCCATGTTCAGAATCACTTACATCAGCTTTCTTCCTCATTCTGATGCTCAGTTTGAACTTTATCAGAACGTCTTGACCATGTCTATGCCTACATGCATTAAGTTGCTGCCATGTGATTGGCTGATTAGATATATTTTCATTAACAAGAAGCTGAATGTGTGTGCCTGTGTGTATATATATATGTGTGTATATATGAGTGTGTGTGTGTGTGTGTGTGTGTGTGTGTGTGTGTGTGTGTGTGTGTGTGTGTGTGTGTGTGTGTACAACACATGTCCCTTCGTCCTACCAGATGGCAAAACCTAAATATTAAAGAATAAAACATTAAAGAATAAATATTATTGAAACAAAACACATTAGCCTACATTTATTTTATTCATTTAAAAATGTGTTGTGCTGGTGTTTATTGTTGCACTTTGTATTACATTTCTGGGTTTATTAGTCTCTAAATTAACAGCTTGTGTTCTTTTATTTTTCTGCAGAAACAGTTTTTCTTCTTTCATATGCACTCCATGTTTTTAGACACACCTGTTCATCTGCTGGTTAATGTAAGTATCTAATCCATTGTTTACCTTTATACAGTAAAGAACGTTGATACAATGTTTGCTCACCAGTCTCCTGAAGCAAAACCAGCTGAGAAATTAATAATTCTAGCAACAATCACATATCAGAAGAGATCTTATAATGAAAAACCGTCTCGGGTCTCATTAAACTCCCCATATTAATTAAAAGTCTATTCCCAGAAAGAGACAGGACCAGGTACGAGGGCAAATGTGGTTAGCACATCCCATTAGGTGTGTAAACGCATTGATTAAGGTTGATGGGAGAGAAGCGGCTCTAATTGATGGAAGCAGATTATTCTGGGACGTCCAGCCCCTGTGGACTCAGTCTGGAAGGTGAAATCTCACAGCATTTATCCCTCTCTCTCGGTCTTTAATTCACATGAATTCAACATGTCATGTTTGAGCTGCCAGCCAGACTTAAATGAAAACACAACACGCGCTCTGTGACATTAAACAAGTTATATATTACTAGTGTTTAGGGATTAGATTCGCTGGGTCTGGAAAGACGAGGGAAATGATTTGATGTATTACACTGTAGCGTCCTCTGTTGCTCGCACGAGGAACTGCACTCTTCAGGAGTAGTTCGTGGTTTGATGTTATGCACATAAACTAAAGAAAGATATTTGGTCTTACAGCAACTAAGAAGTGTAGATGCCTTTAAAGCTCATTTTATGCTAATGCTATTCCTAGTTAGCACCTAGACTAGTTGGCTATCACTTTTTAGCAGACAAGTTCAAGTCTGGTCCACTTTGCAACGTATTCTGGACAAGACCCGCCCACTTAGACAGGAAGAGACCGTCTTAATGACACATAAAGCGGCCAATCACAGTTCAATACACAGACTGGTTTGCAGTCTATTGTAAAAAAAACTGGAATCAAAGCAAGTTGTTTTCATCTAATTTCCAAGCATCTGATGAAGAAAACATTTAGAAATATATTCTTAAATGAGACTTCCTTTATAGTGCTCATTGTAAACATGACTTGTGCACCACGGCTGCCAGATATGCATAACTATTGTGTGCAAAATGCATCACAGGATCAATGAATGGCTGAATAATATGGATTGATGCATACAAGATGGATTGATGTTGTTTATGCCAAAGTCTGACCCATACCATCTACATGTAAAAACAGATACTGAGTTACATCAGACCAGGTGATATCAGTTTTGAGGAGTTTGCTGGTCTTACCTGACGGTAATGAGAAGATCTCAGCTGCCGAACTCCATCCATGTTACACCTCGCTGTTTTCTCACACCATCGGCTATAAACTCCAGAGACCGCGGTGTGAGAAGATCCCAGAAGATCAGCGGTTCAAACTCAAAGCACAGAGCCATATTTCTTAACAACTGAACATCTTACTTTCATGCATCAACCTGATTGGCTGATTAGATATTTGCATTAATGAGCAGATAAACAGGTGTGTCTAAACACATGGAAGAAGACAAAACTGTTACTACATAAAAAATAAAACACAATCTGATCAGACTAATAAACCCCCAAAAATGTAATATAAAGTGCCATAATAAACACCAGCACAAAACATTTTATATTTGGAGTTTATTTAAGGCTTTCAACAGTTGCTTATATCAATCAGCAGAACACACACACACAGCAAAAACAATAATGAGCACAGGGAGTGTGGTGTCTTATTGCATGCCGTTCACATCCGATGATCTCCAGATGCAAAATCACATCATTCAAAGTCCATGCAACAAAATTATGAAAATAATTTTCTAATAGGACCAGTTGCATGTTTTGTAAACGTTTTGATTTCAGCCCTACTTTGGAACTTTCATATTTTTTCCCTAAGAAAAATTATTTCGTTATCCTCAACAACGAGAAAAAAAAAAGAAAAAAAAAAGTGGCAAAATTATGAAAACATATTAAAACATGGGAAATCTGTAACTAAAATATATGTAACTTCTTAACCACGTATGAAACATCTAATCTAGTAGTGTATGATCACATTTAGTGTTTGGTATTTGATTCAAGCTTTAAAAAAGAAAAGCTCAAAGCTGTAAAGTTGCTCAGCAAAAAAAATAATAACTCAGATTTAATAACTCTTTTAGAAAACGTCTCGTTTGCAGTCCTCACGCCTGATAGCTTCAGAACACATGATTGTCATACCAAAAACATGCAGCTGTGTAAAACCTCCGCAGGCCATGGAAAACATGCAAATGAAACAGGAACACATCACTAGCTGCCTTGGATACGCCGCAGTGGTTTGACCTGACCTCACCGAATCACAGAGGGAGATGAAGCGAATGCAGGTGCGTACTGACATATACATGACTGAAGATACAGCAAACACCTGTCAACAAGTTAAAAGGAAACATTCATATTCACACACCTTCATTTTGGCTATTGGCTGACATTTTTTTCCCCGCCCACACGGCCTCGATGATGTCAGCTAAAGGAAAGTCACTTCAGAGGCTGAGCAGATTATGAAGACAAACATTTTCTTATCTGGAATAACATTTATGAATCATTTACAGACTAAAAACATGTACACTAATGTTAAAAAGTTTGGATTTTTTTTTTTTTTTTTTTTTTGAATGTGAAATATTATTACAATATAAAATAACAGTTTTCTGTGTGAATATATTTTAAAATTGTATTAATTTTTCAGCATCATTACTCCAGTCTTCAGTGTCACATGATCCTTCAGAAATCATTCTAATATGATGATTTGATGCTCAAGAAACATTTATTATTATTAATGTTGAAAACAGTTGAGCTGCTTTATATTTTTGTGAAAACAGTTATGCACTACTAGACATAAGTTTGGGAATTTAATTTTTTTTTTTTTTTATTTACAAATTTAAAAAACACTTTTATTCAGCAAGGACACATTAAATCGACAGTAAAGGCTTTTATATGGTTACAAAATATTTACACTTAAAATAAATACGGTTCTTTCGAACTTTCTAGCCATCAAAAGAATCCTGAAGAAAATGTATCAGTTTCCACAAAAAATATGAAGCAGCTCAACTGTTTTCAACATTGATAATAATCAGAAATGTTTCTTGAGCAGCAAATCATCATAATTAGAATGATTTCTGAAGGATCATGTGACACAAGACTGGAGTAACGATGCTGAAAATTCAGCTTTGATCACAGGAATAAATTATATTTAACAACATATTCAGACGGAAAACATCTCTTGTAAATTGTAACAATAATTCACAACATTACTGTTTTTACTGTAACAAATAAAAGCAGCCTTGGCTTTTAAATGGTAGTGTATTAAGAAAGTAAACAGGGTGGATTTTGATTCATGTCAGTGAAATATGTAGATGTAGACGTCGAACCAATGAGTAGTGTTCGCTTCATCATGAGGAATTCAATAAATAAATATATAAATAGATTTCTGTTTGATTATCGCCACAGTTACTCGAGCCTGTTGCGTCTTCGTAATCCTCCAGTCAGATCTTCCGGAAGTTTCTGAGTGACGGTGACGTCGTCTACGCTGATGTCGCCCGAGTCCTCGAGGGAGGGCATGCTAGAGTCACTCTCGCTACCCACGTCTTCCTCTCCCGCTGCGCGTTTGCTCTCCTCATCCTCATCCTCATCTTCCTCTACCTCAGGATCAGGTCTGAGCGCTCGGTGATCGAGAGGCTGTGCTTCATCGTGTGTTTGTGATTCCAGACGGGTTTCTGGAAGAGCTTCGGCTGAAGTCAAAGTCTCGATGAGTCTGTCTAGATTGCGTTCACATGTCGGCTCTAAAAGAAATAACCAAGTGATTCGCGTCACCCAACGGCACAACAAATCAGAAGCAGCGCTTACATCACACTTTAATATGTGGATGTCATGGCATTATATAAAGCAAAACACTGTCTGGCATCACTATAAATCTCCTTTTTTCACACATTCCTCTTAAATGTGTATATTATATTACATTTGTGTGTATTATCTTAATGTCTTGTACAGCACTTTGGTCAGTCTCGTGGCTGTGTTTAAATGTGCTTTATAAATTAACTAAACTTGATCCAACATGCACATAATCACATATTTAGCATAATTTAATAACACATCATGATCTTCACTGCTCAACTCGACTGACAGGAATGGCAGCATGACCTACAGTTGGCCGTTTATTTGTTTATCCCAATAATTTGCTTACGGTATATATTATTTTCAAAGACCTGCTTCATTCATTGTGGTCGTCTGCATTAGTTATGCATAACTAGAATTTGCATTTGCACTATACATTGAGATATACTAGCACTTACTCACTGACATGAATGTAAACCTACATATAAAAGATTTACACATGCGTCCAATTAAGATTTTTTTTTTTTTAATTGAGCAAAATAATAGAACAATTTGATTTATACATTTTAGAAATATTTTTTAAATACAGATCAATAAAATCCCATTCCCAGTACTGTAATGCAAAAACAGATTTACTCATTAAAATTAAGATAATTTTTTTTTATAAATAATAGATACATTTATTGCATAAGAATTTGAGTAGCTGATTTAAATAAAACAAAACATTAGAACATTTTGTACTCAAAAGTGTAAATGGACTGCATTTATATAGCGCTTTCAAAGACCCAATGGCCACCAAAGCGCTTTACAATATTGCCTCACATTCACCCATTCACTCACTCATTCATACACCGACGGCGGTGTCGGTTAAAAACACGGTTAAAAGTGTAATTTTTTAATCAGATGCATTATGTTATTGAGTTTGAGTGGTAAATAATTCCTTCATTAATTTATCAGCTCATTTGGCCATGGGAGTTTTCAAAGGCCTATAATATATTTAACTGTATGTGACACTTGCTGTGTTACATGCAATGTTGTTGACCAGTAGTGAGACATTTAACACATTGGCGTTGTCCTGTGAAGCGCACGTGTGTGTGTGTGTGTGTGTGTGTGTGTGTGTGTGTGTGTGTGTGTGTGTATATATGTTAATTGTGTGGGTTTGTACACGGGAGCAGACGTGTTTACCTTCTATCCTGATGTTTGGAAACTCCATGCCTCTCTTCTTCATTAGCTGGCGAATGCACTGCAGCTGCGACATTATCTCGTTCTTCTGCTCCATGGCAACAGACTTCACACTGCAGCACAACAGAAAGAATAAACAGCAGGTGGAAAAACAAGCCCACACGGATGAAACCGAACGACCAACCGGTCGCTATGAGCGTGCAAGCACGTTTCCATTTGAATGCCGCAAACCCCGCTCTGTTTGTTTTTGCATGACCAAAAACAAATGTCTGCGAACGTGGTTTAACCAAGTGCATTCTTCCAGGACTCAATATATCACATTTATTTAAAGCGAAGGGGTTTCAACATGGGTTAGCTAGAGCTGCACGACTACGGATGAATTGAGAATGACAATTTTCACAAGTTCCACAATTCTGAATAGACAACTAAACAAAATAACATGTCATTTACTAGAGGTTCTGACTAAATGTTCATTGCTGCAGTCTATTTAAACATATTTTAAATGAAAAATGTTATTTAATTCAATAACTGATTCAATGACTTCTTTCATCACTGGATGAATCAGTGTTTTTGAACAAATCTCTTGAATGAACGATTCAATGACAAATTCATTTTGAACAGTCGCTTGTCGCCACCTACTGGTGTAACGGATACAATCTTTATTTGAAGTGTTTCAAGCTACTTTCAAAAGGTGTTTTACTCTGTTTTGCTCGCTTCTGTACACGGTGTTTATATCAGAACTATAAACTTTTATCTCAGCACTTCTGTGACAATCTGAATGATTGTAACACAGAAATAATGAGACTGTGTGGTTGAAAAGACCGTTTGTGAAGCTGTTTCAAACCTATACATGACAACGGCTCTCTCCGCCAACGCAGATCTGAATCAGTGTGATCATGTTTACTTTCACAATAAATAACTCTCACCAGTTTGTAAGCGGGTCCAGCTGGGTCAGTATGGAGTTGAGCATCTTCTCGGTCTGAGCCAACCTCTGCTCCAGCTCATTCAGCTGATTCTCTGGAAATAAATGGTATATATATGAGTATATGAAATAAACGGTGAGATATTAGAAACGCAAATTTCATTCATGCACACAGACCCGTCTCCTCTGACTTCTTCACTCCTCGAGCCGCTTTGGCTTTTTGTGCTTCAGAATCACTCGCAGACTTTATCTGCGAACACAAAAACACAAACCTCTCAAACTGCAACCCAGAAGAATGGATGTTGTTTTGGCCTCTATAACGAAGCCTATTTTTAGGAACATTCATCTTTTATGCATTGTGCCCATCATTTCCTTGACCTTTCGTGATTTCAGAGGAAACATTACTGTATTTTGCATAACAACAACAAAAAAGTCACCACCTTTAGAAACTTATAAGCGGCAAAGAGTCCGACTGCGATGGCGTAGATGGGCATGAGAGTGAAGACGTAGCCCTTATTGTTGCTGTTGGATTTGTATTTGTCGCTTTTCATCTCCTGCTCCATGAGTTTCTTCATCTGATGCATGTTCTCCGCGCTCTGGGACATCTGAGGCGCTGCGTTCTTGTGGAACTGCTGCTGACTTTTCCCGCTACCAGGACCCACACCGGAACCAGGACCTGCAGAACAACACACAGACCCACAATCCCCAAAATATACATCAGATTCTCCAGGGAGACCATCTAAAAAGTATTGTGTGAACATGCAAATTATATCAAACATTGGGGTTTGATTGCTTGGTGCACAACACAAAATATAAATGAAAATGAAGTTTCACAAGTGTATGTTATGTTATGTTTCCAGAATGTATGCAAACATGTAATATTTACATATAAGTTTAGCATCTTTAAAAGCAAATATGCATAAAAGCAAATTACACTTTTAATTAAAAAAGAAACATTTAACATGAAAATGATATTAAACATTAGGATTTGATAACTGGGACAAGATATAAAATATCTAAAAATAAAATAAAAGTTTCTCAAATGTATTTTATGGTTTTAAAGTACAGAATGTACATAAACATATATAACATTTAGATAGCACGTTTGAATGTAAATATGGATAAATGCAAATGACAGCTTCCTCTGCACTTTTACTAAAATAATTTTGAACATGAAAATGACATTAAACATTAGGATATTTGAGCACTGGAACAAAATATAAATATCTAAAAAGAAAACTGTTTTAGGATTTTAAGGCACAGGACGCATGTAAACATGCTTAATTCATATATAAATATGTAAAATATCAATGAAAGCATATGGATAAAAGCAAATATGGATAAAAGCAAATGACAGCTTGCTCTGCACTTTCACTAAAAACATTTTTGAATATAATAATTATAATAAACATTGTGATTTGTTTGCTGGGTGCACGAGACAAAATATAAATATCTAAAAATAAAAGTTAAGCAAATGTATTTTATCGTTATAAAGTACAGAATGTACGTAAACATTTATAACATATTTAGATACAATTTTAAGCATGTATGAATGCAAATATGGACAAATGTAATTGACCGCTTCCTCTGCACTTTTACTCAAATCATTTTTAACATGAAAATGATATTAGATATCGACTAAATGAAATAAAATATAGATACAATAACAAGAAACATTTTTTTTTTTTTTTGGAGTAAACTAAGGGTGTTAATACAAACTTCACAAACCAGAGACGTAGTAAAATTTGCAGCAAATCAGCAAAGACCGTCAAAAGGCCACAATAAAGAGAGTAAACAAACACAGGTGTGCTCGTGCTCGTGCTCGTGCGCGCACCTCTCCTGCTGATCCGCGGGTCGAAGGACTGAGCGTCTCTGGCGCTGCCGCTGAACATGCGAGGAAACAACACGAACACCAGCAGCACTGCGGTGAACGCCATCACGAGCTGCTGCGAGGACGACAACACCATCTCTGAATGGGAACTAATGCTGATCAGTTACATACACGAGAATAGTGATTCACCAATCCCCACACTGTTGACAGAATCTCTTCTTCTGTTTGTGTGTGAGTGTGTAACGAGAGGAAAAGCGCGAGAGCGCCACCACTGACCTCTACAGGACTGGCGTGGAATTACAGCTTTACTCGGTGTTAGAATCTGATTACCACCTCCATAAAACTTGCTCTGATATTCAAAGTATCCCGTATCTCTCTGACATGATGTCATGTGAAGAGAATGAAACACACATTGTGTTTTCATGTTTTATGGGGACTCTCCATAGACATGATGATTTTTATACTGTACAAACTGTATATTCTCTAAATATTATATAGTATATTCGTCCTGGACCTATCTTATTAATAATTCACGCCAAAAACTTGATTCCCACATGCGTAGACAATTTCACATGCATGAAACCAAATACACGTGCACATAAATACACGTGCCTTTAGCCCCGTTGTAACCTACCCGTTATACTCCTGCCGTGTGAAACAACGAATACTGAAACAGAAAGCTAGAAAGAATTTTTATCAGTGGAAAATTGCAGAGACAGTAAGTTGAGCTGTATGAGGCCATTTTATCTCTCAATGCACACTTCATTAAAGGTTTCAGAGAAAACTTATATTTTGCAGATTTTATCCTAATTTGAATGAAGATATTGTTTTATTTGTATTGTATTATTGTATAACACTGTTATTTTACAGATAATTACAATCAAAAATAAAAACAGAAATTTTAATAATTCAGTTTTTGAATACAGCATCAATTCATCAACAAGTCGCGTGGTTATGACGCAATCGTTAGCCTATTTTTTACAAAAACTGCTTCAATGGTCCATAACGTAAGATACAAGGTAATGGAGCCTTTTATACATTTTCGTGTTTCTTTAGAAATAAATAATGGACAAATGGAGTCTTTAAACGCCTCAGATGTAAAGTTATTCGCTGTCAAAGTGACGCCAAAATGAATGGGAGTCAGGGGTCTGCTAATCAATGGCGGCGCCCGGGGAAGCTTCAGTGTTTTCTGAAAGATTACCCCCTTGTGTATTTCAAGAACGCATGAACGGATAGTTACAAAACTTGGTATGGGTCATCAGCACGATGCCCTGAAGGAGCGTGAGAAGTTCCAAACGTTGAGAAGCCGTGGGCCGACAATGAGTGGGCTGACAAGGAGTGTGTTTTGTTAGCCTGGTAATACCAAACTCTGCTACTTCGCTTTGCTTCGTAGACAGAGTCTGGCATGGCTTAATTGAAAAGCGTTTTCTTTCTCGCGGGGGGCGCTTGTCTGAAATTTAAAATCATTGGTTCCCGTAAGCCAATCACATAACGTTTGGTTATGGCGTGTGTTATGCGCATGCTCAGCCACATATAACTTCCACTGTAAACACATGTATGATGCGAAAACAAAACCATCGAGCGAAATACCGGAGTGAACATGGCTGTGAACGACTTTTGCAGATTATGTGAAGTAAATCTACGCATCCACGGTACAATCAGTGTCTACGTCACGGCTCTCAGCCCGCCCTCTGTTCGTTGATTGGCCGGCTGTTTTCAGGCCGGAGGAAAACGGAAAGCTATTACGCTGTCTCAGACTGAGTACAGAAGCGAAATGAAATTGAGCGGAAGTAAGAAGTCTGACATAGTCAGGCTATTGTTCTCCCTCCCTGTTAATTAGTTTGGTCAACTCCATTGCGTAGCTATCTTGAAAAACGCCCGACTCACTCATCCATATGCGTAGAGATGTAATATTATGATTTCCGTCATTTAAAAAAAAAAATATATATATATATTGTGTACCGGGTGGACCGGCCCACATTGGCCAGTGGCCCACCGGGAAAAGTCCCTGTGCTCCAGATGGCCAGTCCGCCCCTGATGGAGTTGACCAAACTAATTAACAGGGAGGGAGGACAATACACTCACATGCACACAAAACACACTCCTTGTCGGCGCGGCCCGCGAAGGAGTGTGTTTTGTGTGCATGTGAGTGTATTGTCCTCCCTCCCTGTTAATTAGTTTGGTCAACTCCATTGCGTATCTTAAAATACGCCCCCTTTCACGTCTCATTTACAGAGAGAGAGAGAGAGAGATATTGATCCGTTACAGCGATTTTCTCTGAGCAGATAATTACAAATAATTGTCCATGGATGAAAAGGTGGAAGAAAAGAAAAGGTGGAGCTGAAAAGTTATGCTTTAAAAAAAAAAAAGCATCAGTTTGATAGCCTAATAGTAGCCTGTGCCATGAGCATTCGTGTTAATGCAAAATAGTTTCAATCTGGATTCAGGAGTTACAGCTGATTGGTGCAGCCTACTCTGCTGAGAAGTGTAGCCTATCTTAAACCCTATTCGCACAGGATTATAGGGACCTCCGGTAATTTGTAATAATCGCGGAGGTCGTCTGTGATTTTTACCCCGTGCGAATCTGCCATGTCTGTAAAAATGTCTGTAAAAATTCCCCCGAAAATTACCTACCGTATTTCGGCCAACACAGGGGTCCTCTGATAATACCAGTCCCGTGCGAATCCCCATGTCTGTGATTTGGGCTGTTTTTCGTTTCCTAAAGAACGTAATAATAATCATTATGGGCCGTTTAACAGTCCATTTTACGTCTGTATTAAAACTATATTAACAATAAAATCTCTCGATGCTCTACTCCGATCCGATTATAGTTTTTCTCCAATAAAAACTATGAAGTGCTGCAAAAGAGAAAACAAATTACAGTAAAGACGTGATCCGGAAGCTCAACTCGGACCGTTGTCATGGAAAAGTCAAATTAAGCATTTTGGCGCAACATGGAAGCTCTTTTGGAAAGTTTGGACGCTTTTTGTGGTAATTTAGTAATCTGTATCGTGGAGCATTTCTTTGTCTCACACGGCCTCTAAAGACGTCCATCCTGTAAGTATCTCAAGAAATCAAAGTGTGAAAGAGTAAAAATGATATAAAATGAAATAAACCAAATAAAATGAATAGAAAAACAAGCCTATCGCGACGTTTCGGTATTTATAATACCTTCTTCAGGCAGGCTTGTTGTAAATATGGACAAAGAATAAAAGAAAAAGAAGATATATTATATATTTATACAATAATATGATATTCTATAATATATAGGCCCTATCTCTAATAAATTGGTTTTAAATACGTTCTTTTTTTGAATTGCAATATTGCAGCGCGATCTTCGTTTCAGCACGTTCAGCTGGTGAAGTGTGAATGGGTGGGCGCACGCTGTAAAGTCCGTAAACTCGAGGGAATTACGAACATTTTTATTTGCCCGTGTGAATGAGCCACCAAAAACACAGACGTCAGGGGGTAATTTCTTAATTACAGAGGTCCAGGGGTAGGCTAATACTAATCCCGTGCGAATAGGGCTACACTGATGATACCCCTGACTAGCTGATTTGCTGTCTTGAGTTTTATATATTAATAATGTTGTAGCCTATGTCTTAATGTTTTTCTGTTTGTTTCCCTTTGTTTTACAAATATGACCTAATATATGTTGTGTTACTTAAAATAAATGTTTAAATAGCATTTATTTTGTATTGTGTTATATTTTTATGCTATAAGTGGTGTTAAATATTATTCAGCACATTAATGAGCCAATGTGTTATGATGTGGGATGTGGTGGGCTGCTGTGGGCCAGAAAGTCCAGGGCCACTTTTTGGTCCCAGTCCGCCCCTGCATCCAACCTTTCTTCTTTCAGACTAGTGGAAAGAAATCACCTAAAATACACTTTTAAGTGAGAGAGAGAGAGACAGAGAGAGAGAGAGAGAGAGACAGAGAGAGACAGAGAGAGAGAGAGACAGAGAGAGAGAGAGAGAGAGAGAGAGAGAGAGAGAGACAGAGATGGATGGATGAATGTAAGAAAATTTTGAAAAATACAAACATAACAAAAGCAAATGTAATTAATACATTTTAGGATATTTAGTAAACCAAAGAAAAAGTTTGAATTATGATTAACTGAAATTACTTTACATAAAGTAGGCTATTGAGATATGGAAATGCCAGTACAGCTGTTGATAGCCTACTAATAAAAGTTGCATGTAAGATGCGATAATAGCTGCGAAATTAAAACCATTAATTTCATTTATTTAACAAACTGAAAATCTAAAAAATGCTACTTGCAAAGTGACTATAGGTAAAAAAGGTTTACCATTAAAAGAGCTGAAAAGAATAATACAAGTTAGGATAGTTGACAGAAACTTTCCTCTGATATAAAATTAGTTTGATCCTTGCTATAAAAAAAACGATGTGACAAGAAAACAATAAAACTATGAATAAGATAAAGAAAAGCTTCTAAAGCTTCAGGCGAGCACATGACTGTTTATGGTCTGGGTTACAGTGGATTACATGCAATGAATATCTGGAAGACAATAAACAAAGTAACTTGCTGGTATATAGGCCTACTGTGTATTGTGTAAGGACTGATTTTCCTGCTAAAACAAAAACTCACCCTGCAATAAAGCCATAAAATGCACCTGGACAGAAGATAGCAAAGACAGAGCACAGGACATAGCCCTGTCCAAACTTTTCTTCTTCCTTATCTCTCCCCTTTTGTCTCAGTGCATGCATTGTTTTAGTTTGACAGGGTCGGCGCTAGCTTAGCTTAGCTTAATGAATGGAATACTTTGTTGCCAGCTAGCATGTCGAGAGTAAAAGTGCTACAAAAAAAAACAAAAAAACACCTATTTAATTCTTGTGGCCTGCGTATTCACAACGAGTACAAATAGTGATGCAGATTAACACTAGGCGATTTCCTAGGCAGAAATTGACTTGGGACTATATTAGGGGGAAGCCCAGGTGAAGCACTGTGTAATGGATTTTTTCCTAAATCCTAAGTCTACAAATCGACACTTAATAAATAAAACTGTAGCTCTTTGCGTCTTCCATCGACGAGTCCCTTATCCTAACTTCTTTGCTGCACAGCATAAATAACAAAAGAGACAGACTTCAGTAAATGTCCCTCAGATGGTTTATTCAAACGGCCGGGAGTTCTCGAGCAATACTCAGAGAACCTCGACCCAACAGAAGAATACAACAGGCTTTATAAAGCCAGACACATCCAAATAGAATCATCATGACTAACATGTCACGTTCTATCAATATGATCGGTTAAATTGTTTAAAGCAAGCCCCTTTACCAGGAGCACCCCCATACAGTGCTGTTTCACACCACTGTGTGTCTCTGTCAGGAATACATTGCCTACTTTTGGAGTCATCTTTGAGTAAATTATGTCATGTATTTATTATTTCTGAATTGGCTTTTAATCATTTACTTGTGTAATTGGCATGATACATTTTTACCTGACAAATAAATGTTACATCTTGATTCATTCTGCATTTTTCAGAAATCATTATTTCCAGTAGATTAAAGTGCAGTCTGGTGTTTCCGCAAATCTCTGTCCAGGATAGATCAAACTGAAGGCACTACGAATGGACCAAGGGGGCACATCTTAGGAAGACCTTCTGATTTCGGACTATTCCCTGACTTAGCATGTTGTACGCTGCAATTATTACAAAAATTACACCTACAGGTCAGCAGTGAGCGGCCGCTTAGGGTAAAATAGTTGCACTGCACCCTCTGACTATTTCAGGACTGGCTAGTTTGTGATCGTGAGCGCACATTCGCGACGTGACGTCTCAAAGTGACACTGGGTCCTTAATGAATGAATATTTGAAATTATGAGATGCTCAGAATAATCAAAGATCTAAATGAATTCATAATCAATATTTATGATTATCTTCTAATCAGAAACACGATCTAAATTTGATTATCATTTGAAATTGGAGTCAGATTAAGCGTGGAGCTAAAGTAATATTGAAACTAAATTCTAATAAAGTAAGTGAACTTCACTGGAGTGCTGAAAAGACATACACACATCATTCCTTCGCCCACCATCGGATTCCGTCGTTGGGCCAATGGGTGGTCCTTACAACTGTATGGTAGTAGGCACTGAATTTGGGCCATGGACCTTTGGTGATTTAGCAAGTAAAGGCACATTTAAAGGAACAAAGTTGTACAAAGAAAGTAGAATTGGAAACAGCTGGGTATTTCTAGCTTCGTATATATGGTCATAACATAGTGAAATAAACACGAATGACACAAAGCAAGTGGTTGAGACATGGGAGAAAGCTAGAGAGCCTGAAATCTTGCTTTGTAGACGGCAAAAATGTTCCAGCCAGAGTGAGAACTGGTTACAGTTGCTAAAAGCTATTTATAGTATAGCAAAATAATGCACATCACAATAAGTAATGTGGTTAAACGTGTAGTGTTATGAGCTGTTTCCTGAAGGGGGAGACAACAGGAGTAATTATTTAACAACAGGAGTATACCGTAATTGATGCGTCATTAAACCCCCAACACCTAGAAGCCCAGGGCTGACTACACCTCTGACTCAAAGCATGATTATTGTATTTTACACTTTAATAATAAAGTTTTATTTACCTTTGCATTTGTGTTTATTATAAAAAGAAAATAAATTCAAACTGATTACAAAAACTGCCGAGGCTTGATATATGTGACCCTGGACCACAAAACCAGTCACATGGGTAAATGTTTTGAAATTGAGATTAAATAAGCTGAATCAATAAGCTTTCCATTGATCTATGGTTTGTTAGGATAGGACAATTTTGACTATTTGAAAATCTGGAATTTGAGGGTGCAAAATAATCGATATATTGAGAAAATCGCCTTTAAAGTTAATTTATGTTCGTGATTGTGCTGCATTCACTAAAAAGAAAAATCGATTGTTTTTGACTGTAAAATGCCGGCGGACACAGGTTCAGTGAGTTCATTTTAGTAAACTCTGTGCACACAATGTTCTCAATGCTGGAGTTCATGTGTAGAGCCCCTGGTGACACTTCCAACAAAGCTTCATGATGTGTTGAGCCTTCTTAGTATTTAAAAAATGCTATCATAGACGTGCACCAAGCACTCCAAAAGGCAATTTGACCGAAAAATGAAAATACGGTCAAACTTGAAAGTGGGGTTTCTATTCTAATTAAGCTTTTAAACCAAAGTTTGCCTCGGGTAGATTCACGAAAAGACCCTATAGGTTGCATTTTGGCGAGAGTTACCCTTAAAACCTCCAACTGACTCGAGGTCTCTTACACGTTCGCAGAAGTCATGAACAGTCAAATCATTCGTAGTAATGCGGTTGAGCTGCGCATTTGAGCCTATCATATAGTTTAGGCAGGTAAATATAAAAAGCATGGCATGATCACCGTCCTCCTTCATTCCAGGCTTTGTGGAAACGGATCACAAACCTAGAAAGGGACTCAGTTTCTTCATGTTTCATATTGGCTGTGTATGTAATACTCTTTTAGATCTGCAATGTGACAACAAGAATGGTTTGGAATCTGACTATGCGAGTTTAACAGGTCCCCCAGGCCAGTTGAACCTCAAAGAATTTGGGTTAGTGCTCCTGTTATCTCACCATCGCCTAACAACAAAACTGTGAGTTGAGCAATATACTAATACCCAAAATACACCCTAATGGACTTATTTTTTCCTTTACTCCTATCATAATCAAACCTCACACAGAGAAAGTATACATGAAAAGTAACATTTTTGTTCTACAAGTTTCTTTGAAAAATCTATTTTAAATATGCAAATGAGCTCAACACTAGGCCTAATTGACTTATGGCCAAGAAACCATAAAGTCACAAGTAGAAAAAACAGGGGCCAAATAACTAACACATTCATGTCCATTCAGTAAGGTAACCCATGCATAAACATGATAAATTTGAAGTCACTTGCCACACTTACCTGGGTCACTTGCCACAAAAAGACTTATATTGACCTTAAGAATTGATTGCACAATCTTGCCTCCAGTTGCTTTGTATTTTATTTATTTTTTATTTTATTTTTTGCGAACAAGCCTTACCTAATGACATTCCCCCACAGATAACATCAGAAGAAAGTCAGAATAGCCATCTTAGTCATTAGAAACGGTGAGATTAAATTTTGGGCTGGTAGATTTACAAATGATTGGTATTGTTGGTAAGATTACGAGATTACAGGCAGAAGTCATTCTTACCAACTAAACGATTCACTCTCACACAGAAGACAGATGAAAAACCGGATAGACACACTTTCCAGACATTCCAGCTCTTTAAAATAATTTTGCCAGACACCAAAACTGCTTCTCTTTTTGTAGTTAGCAAGTATTTCAGACCAGGCGGGCCACACATCAGACTTCCACCGTTTGTAAAGTAGCTTTTGGGTTGTATTGTTGCCTGGCCTTATTGGCACACATCTCGGATTGATGAGAATTCCTCAACTAGGATTTCTTAGGACTTTTAGTATGTTGTTCTGGACACCTCATAGAAAAGATCTAAGCTGCAAAAAATTATTTTACAATTAGTCTGTCGTAAAACGCTACTTTGCCTGGACTACAGTGTTCGTGCAGTGTATAGGGGGAAGAAACGAGAGGCGATTAACCTCTCCATGACCGGCAATCGGATGGTCGGATGAATTTCTGGCATATTAGAAATTTTGGTCGCTCCTCGTGACTATATCGCACAGGTGAAGCAGAGCTACGAACCGATTGTCCTAAACTCAGTGTTTTTTCCCTCACTGCGCCTGCGCGAAAACAGAAGTTTCACCTGCAGCAGCAAAAAAAAAAAATCATCTTTAAGTTCTGTAGTTCAAACTAGCTACAAATTACTGTCGCTTACCTCCAGTTCGTGTTGCAAAATGGATTAACCATTACCCACTTCTTCCAAGCCACCTGCGATGTACACTTTGCCTCTTTTATTAATTTGTTAAACAATGTTTTTGAAATAAAGCTGTTTTTAATTTTCATTGATGAATTATTGCAGTGTTCGGACATATCATAGCCTGTTAATAATTAATTATATGCCTATAATTCATTGTAATCGACCTAAATGTTTTAGACAATTTTCAATGAGGAGTAAGCTTCTATGTAATATTTTATTATCCTCACAGCGCGTTGGTTTTGCGGTGACGCGCTATGAAATTATTGCGTGGCAATTTAATTATAACAGCCTATCACTTTAATAATACAAGTAGCCTAGGACTTCCCTAATAATACTAATAATACAATAATACTAATAATAATTTAATACATAAATTGGAAATGCTAAATCATCTTGATATTGATAGCTGACGCTTGTTTTGACAATATCTCTGGATACATGATATCATCTATAGGCGCAACCGGGCACGAGGGTTTATCGCGCTGATTCGCGCATATTTCACATGTATAGTGTGAGCAGTGAAGTCACAGCTCGACGTTTGGACCGTACAGTGTGAGCACATAAATCCTGAGCTTAGGCTTTACATCGCATGCGATCTACTCGTTCAGTGTGAGTAGGTACCTTGCTGAAATCGCACAGACATCGCACAGTGTATGCCCGCCGTAACTCTGTCTGACGCACCCACCGCTAGCCTAGCTTAGCACAAAGACTGGAGGTAAACGGCTCCAGCTAGCATACTGCTCCCAATAAGTGACAAAATAACCCCAACATTTTCCTATCTACATGTTGTGATTCGTATAGTCACAGCGTGTACAAATAACGAGGTCACATGAGACACAGCCATCTTCTAGTATACATACTGGGAACTATATTCTCAGAAGGCGAAGCACTGCTACTTCGGCGGAGTGATTTGCTCGCAGCACCTGAGAAGCGTCGTGGTGAGCCTATGGTGGTGAGGAGCGGAGTTTTGTTGACGGAAGTAACAACAGTGCTTTTCAGGTGTTGCTAATCACTCCATTATAATACACTCCAGTATAATCAGTATATATATATGTTTTAATATATATTATATTTTACTCTGTTTATTAATATTTTTACTCCACATTTGTGCAGTTTTTTGAGGATTTATGATATATTTTAAATTTATATAAATAAATAAATAAATAAAAATATATTTTTTTTTATAGGTTTTTATACAAAAACAGCTTTTTATGGAAAATTCACTTTGTAAAAGACCCAAATTTCTCAATTTCATTTATGGGGATAACATGGATAATTTTACATGGTTTAGTGTAAAATTGTTGCCCATATTTTGGAAAATGTAGTTTAAAAGTAAAAAATGATCATTTTAGCCACTAGATGGCTATAGAGCTCCCCTATATGTTATTTGACTAACTGAAAGATATCTTTTCACAAGTTTTTCCAGATGGATTCATATCTAAATATTATGAAATCACAATTCTAACAATAAAAATGACTTTTTTTTTGTCAAAGTTTAGCATTTTTTGTACTGTCCATTTTCTATGCGGGGTCTCCAGGGACCCCGAAGACCACGAGTGTGACTATTTTTTTTTTTTCATAAAAACAGATATCATTACAATAAAAAATAAATAAAAAAAAAGATCTAGAAAGGGTTCAGAGCCGTACAAAGTTTCATGCCATTTGGACAAAGGAAACATTTTTTAAAAATTCAGCAAAAGTCCTTTGCGGGTTAAAAAGACCCCAAAGAACACCAAAGGGTTAAAAGAAGGCATAGTGGGGACAGAGCGGATGGCAAGCGGCAAGTTATTCCATAACCCAGGACCGGCTATTGAAAAGGTGCGATCACCTTTTCGCTTGAGTTGGGACCGCGGTACCTGGAGCAATAATTTATCTGCCGATCTCAGATTCTTTACTGGCTGGTTTAGAATAATAAGATCTGACAGACAGGAGATGGGATATTTACTGAAACAAACCACCCTACTTATACATGGCAGCTATTATGTAATTAATGGTAACTGATAAACTAGAAAGAATGGGTAGGCCTATCAGTGGAAAATTACAGACAGGGGCAGTAGAGCTATATGAGGCCATTATATCTCTCTCTCACTCAGCATCTTCTACTTTCAGCACAGTGACATAAATGTTTAATACTTGAATTTGTATTAAAGTGTGTATTTAATGTAGCTTGATTTAAAAAAAAAATTAACACGAAACTGTACAGTATTAATGCAGCCTACAGTATGTTGCTTAACTTGCTTTATACTCAATGAGCAATTTCTGTACTCGTGTCAGTGCAGTGACAAGAAATGCCATCTTTTCAGTCTTTTTGATGTTCAGGTTTGACAGGTTTTTTTTTGGGGGGGGGGGGGGGGGGGGGGGGGGGGGGGCTTTGTTGTTGCATATACTCAAATCAAAAAGAGTCTCGCATGTGACGTGATGGTTGCGCCCTGTTCTTGAAACGTCCTGATAAAGACCTCGAACGTTCATGGGCTGCAGCACAAAGTCTCTCTAAACTGATAGAAGCCACTCACTCACATTTACAGCAGAATTCAAGACACTACAAAGGTAATGTTCCACCATATGTGTATATGAAAATCTTTTATTTGTTATAATTTTAAGAGTATTTGAAAACTTTAGGCAAGAAATAACCAGCAAAACCATTGTTTTATTCATGCACTGGTCAATTTTGAGATTTTGCTTCCAACCTTTCTTCTTTCAGACTAGTGGAAAGAAATCACCTAAAATACACTTTTAAGTGTTTATTTTATCACACTTATGTATTTGCATCTGTAGATTTCAATTTCAATACCTTTAAATGCTGTGAAATTTAAGTAAGAAATCTCCAGTTTAGCAGCTTTACATTCACCAAACTTACAGTTGTATTCCGTATTCGGAAGGGCTTTAAAAAGGGATTTGTATAAATATTATTTGCCATACATATATTTAAGTTTATTCCTTAAAATAGGGTGAAAATATTTTTTTTTTTTCTGGCTGTTGACAGTATTTTCTTATTTATGGAATGATAAAAACAGATATTTAAAATCGCCTCTGTAAAAATATTTATCTGTCTTTTTTTTAACCTTTTTTTATTATTATTTTGACCCTAGCTTTATCCAATGTTCAGATGTCTGTTTTGGAATTTTATGCAAACTATTTAGCTCAAATGTGGTTGTATTCTAGGCTTAAAGACGGAGATGGGTTGAGTATCCAAAAACTGTACTAAAGTAGGCTACTTGATGAAATATTTACTCAAGTAAAAGTTATCATCTCTGTAAGACAATATTAATCATTAGACAATGTCAAAATAAAGAGAACCTGCGGAGTTTTGCGTTCAGGCATGTAAACGGATGAACTGTCTGACACACCCGAAGGAGAAAGTGAGAACGGTTCACAGACAGTGCTCGCCTCGCGCTCATGACCGCTGATATCTGAACTCAAACCACGATCAGCTGCACATGATCGCATATGCTCTCCAAAGTGTAATCAAATGAATATTTCTGCAGGCGCATTTAAACTGCTGGTTGTCTTATTTAATGTAAACATTAAGTTATAGCCTATGTCCAAAAACTGGTAATGTCATACTTTGTAGTAGTGATATGCGTAATGATCTGTTTGTAAAATGTATTGCCTGTATGAAATGAAATCGCATGTAGCTGTACCTACCTGTGGAATCGTTCACATGAATGATGCTGACATGCATACGCAGATGTCCAACTGATGAAGAGATGAGCTGGCAAACAATACGACTGTATGTCTTCCACTTCATCCAATGCTCATGATGTTCTTTAATTCCCGCTCAAGGCGATTCAGTGCGTGCAGGGAACTGAACAAATCATTCAAACTGATTCGCGAATCAATTTACAGTTTTGCAAAATAGTCTTGAACGGAATCGACTCTAAAGAGTGATTCATTAGTGAATGGGGCATCGCTCCAAAAGAGACTGCGCGCGCTTGTTATTAACTACACATTTCTTAACGTGTATGTATTGCATTAAAATAAAGTAACGAGAGTCTCTCTTTTTTTTATATATATATTTTTTATTAGAAATGTAGGCTACTCGAGTTAAAATAAAAGTACCCACATTTAAATCTACTCTTAAAAGTGCAAATGTTTATTTGTATTGTATTGTATTGTATTATTGTATAACACTGTTATTTTACAGATGATTACAATCAAAAATAAAAACAGAAATTTTAATAATTCAGTTTTTGAATAAATACAGCATAAATTTTCAATGAAATACATAAAAAATACCGTATTGATTAACAGTAGAAAAGTTCCAAACTTTACAAAATGGATACATCTTGTTGTATAATACATTGTTGTATATATAGACAGACTTTTACAGTGGTTAGTAAAAACTAAGATTGAAAGTAGAAAACAAATAAAGACTGAGAGCTCTGAGACTGAAATACAAGAAGTTTTCAACAGAAAAACGTATAAAATGCAGGTTAGAGATAAGGGAGTCAGGCACAGCCCGAACTGAAAATCTTTTTAACGAACTGAAAATCTTAAAAAATCGTAAAAAATGTCTGAATAAGGTTACATGGAGATTAACCATTAAAAAAGCTAAAAAGAATAATACAAGGTATTATAAAAATTAGTTTGATCCTTGCTATAAAAAAAAAAAAAATTAACAATAAAACTATTAATAAGATAAAGAAAAGCTTCTAAAGCTTCAGACGAGCACATGACTGTTTATGGTCTGGGTTACAGTGGATTAAATGCAATGAATATCTGGAAGACATTAAACAAAGTAACTTGCTGGTATATAATGTATGGCAGTAGGCATTGAATTTGGGCCATGGACCTTTGGTGATTTAGCAATTAAAGGCACAATTAAAGGAGCAAAGTTGTACAAAGAAATTAAAATTGGAAACAGCTGGGTATTTCTAGCATCGTATATATGGTCATAACATAGTGAAATAAACACGAATGACACAAAGCAAGTGTTTGAGACATGGGAGAAAGCTAGAGAGACAGAAATCTTGCTTTGTAGACGGCAAAAATGTTCCAGCCAGAGTGAGAACTGGTTACAGTTGCTAAAAGCTATTTATAGTATAGCAAAATAATGCACATCACAATAAGTAATCTCACAAAAAGGGGAGAATGTGGTTAAACGTGTAGTGTTATGAGCTGTTTCCTGAAGGGGGAGACAACAGGAGTAATTATTTAACAACAGGAGTATACCGTAACTCAGTGGTTCCCAATTCCAGTCCTCGGGACCCCTTGCTCTGCACATTTTGTATGTCTCCCTTATTTAACACACCTGAACCAGATCATCAGCTCATTAGGAGAGACTCTATGAACTGAACTGAGTGTGTCAGATAAGAGAGACATACAAAATGTGCAGTGCAAGGGGTCCCGAGGACTGGAATTGGGAACCACTGCCGTAACTGATGCGTCATTAAACCCCTAACACCTAGAAGCCCAGGGCTGACTACACCTCTGACTCAAAGCATGATTATTGTATTTTACACTTTAATAATAAAGTTTTATTTACCTTTGCATTTGTGTTTATTATAAAAAGAAAATAAATTCAAACTGATTACAAAAACTGCCGAGGCTTGATATATGTGACCCTGGACCACAAAACCAGTCACATGGGTAAATGTTTTGAAATTGAGATTAAATAAGCTGAATCAATAAGCTTTCCATTGATCTATGGTTTGTTAGGATACACTCTAAAAAATAAAACATTGGGTCAACAAAAAAAAATATGTTAGGGACTGTTCGTTTTTTATTTAAGGGGCCACCGGAGGAGTTTTGAGATCTGTAGTCAAAAAAGACATGACCCTCCCTTCGCCAGCAATACATTTTTCTATGACCCTCCAAGATGATTGTGAAAAAAGGCATGACCCTCCCCGATAATTTATTGATTAGCCTACTTCTGTACTGGTTTGTGCTTGGCAAAGATGTTCAGATAGCCATTGTTTTTCATATTACTAGGGCTGTAACGATTAGACCAAACCTACGATTCGATTCGTATCACGATTTTTGATTTTAGATTTGAAAAAAAAAATCATGCTTTCGGTGCTGATGCGGTGTGACTCGTTCAACATGTGGGTGGCGCTGCCAACAAAGCATCTAAAAGCTGTCACAAAGAACCAGCAAAAGTAATGATTATTAATAGGCCTATGTCAAATATAGCAAGGAGACATTTTAATTGTTTATTAATAAACAAGTGTTTTCTGTGTCGACTGCAAAGATGAAGTTGACGATGCGTCGCAATCTTCTCAGAACGCGCCAGAGAGAAATGCACATTTCATAAGCAGAAAGCAGTCTGTTTTCCTTCGTTTTGAATTGTTCTGTTTAAAAGTAGACATTTAAAGCTTTCTATATATTTCTCAGGTCTGTGAGGCAAGTAGCCTACCTTACGCTAAGTTTCAGTTCATTTATGAGACAAGAGTCCAGTTCACTCTCCCGCGCCTCCGTGTCATGATTATCTATTTTCTACTATATTTACTTCTTATTTATTTAATCCAGGCAATTGGTTGATGAAACATTGATTAAAATTAAGATACAATTAATAAAAAAAACGAAATTCACTTTAAAGAAAGGCTTTGTGCTTTCTGTTTGAGGTCTCTGTGAAATTTTTAAAGTCGCTTTCAGAGCAGTCATGTCCGTAACGGAGAACTGTCACGCCCATAACATTATTTTTATTTATTTTTTTTACATAAATGCCAACACGAAAAATAAAATAAAAATAATATTTTATGTTCTGTGGAGGCTGTGGAGGTTCTTCATCCGGTGGGTATATATCTTTTGATTTGCACAGTGTAATTCATAGAATTACTAAAAAATATTTTGCCACCTAAAAGTTAAAGATTTTTTGTGTCACGTCACATGTGTATTTCCCTCATATATTAAATATAAAACGCATGTGTAGACTGATATTTATCTAATGTCTTGACTCCTTTCTTAAGGGAGTATGGATATATTAACAGACGTTTCAAAATATTGGTATTAAATGCATTTTCGGAGAATTTATATTTCAAGTTTTGACTGCAAATGCCACGTCCATAACGCTGGAATTGCCCAATTTTAATGAATTTATCCTCAACTAGTTTTTGTGGTAGCCTAGGTCTACGTATTTTATTCTGTTAACTTAAATAATACTAATAGTAATTTAAAGATGTGGTAGCCCTACATCTTACACATCGTGGAAACAAAATAAGAATCGAAACTAAAATATGGTAGTATCGTGCTACAGCGCACATTCTATCAGCTGCAGTTCTGGCGCCTCAGTCCCAATACTGTAAAACTCGACGTACATTCACATCACATGTTAACTGTCAAACAGCACCAAACTGGATTTTTGTTGGGTCAGACCCATCTGATATCGATGGGGGGCTGATAACGCGAGATCAACATGGAGCTAAATGGAAAAAAAATAGCACCAAACAAGACACTTTGAAATGTTGCTGTTTTAATGAATATAAAAGTTGGGTGACCCTCCCCCTAGACTAAAAAAAGTTGGATGACCCTCCCCTCAACAAAGAATAAAAAGACATGACCCTCCCCTATTTTCCTCCGGTGGCCCTTTACATAAATACCGAACGGTCCCTTAACGTTTTCCACTAGAATTTTTATGTTAAGACTACTGGCAGAATTACATTAATTCAAAGCGATGTTTTGAGTATGGTGAATTACTTTTTTTGGGCCACAATAAAACGCATTTCTAAGTAACATGAACTTAATAATTTTCAACATGAATGCAAGTAATTAAGTTGATCCAACATAATGTTTTAAGTTAGGTGAAGCAGTTTTTTGGCCACAATAAAACACATTTCTAAGTAACATGAACTTAATAATTAAGTTGATCTCTGCAAGAGTTAAGTTGAGCCCTTTTGATTTGATTTGAAGTTGATTACTCTTTTAAACATACATGTAACATTCATCTTTTAATATATTTCCCTTTCAAAACATTTAAATGAACTGTATTACCATGTCCTTTCTAATACAATGTAAAGCATATATTTTCTTAGAAATCAACCTGTGTACTTATCACTTCAAATCAAACATTCAATTGAAATGAATGGTCACTACACTGTCATTGGACAGGCGCGCACACACTGTTAACGATATCATTGGCTGTAGAGTGTGACAATCTGTCAATAAAAATCAGCCAACACTTTTTTGTTCTCCTCCGATCTACATTGATCTCATAAATTGCCTCTGTGAAGTTTGAACACAGAAAACATTTCATCACTGGATAGGTTTCGTTCGTCAGCTGAATGTGCGGAACGCTTTTCAGAGAAGATAAGGCAACGTTATTTTAGTACAATTCACACCCAGCGGTAACTCAGGGAGAAAAAAAAATCTCTGAATGCTTAACGTGAAACTTCGGACTTCCGACCTATTACCATCGTGTCAATTCTCTATTGATTTTGATCGTAATATCAATTTTGATTAACGTTAACATGCGCGAGGGAGGGAGGGAGAGCAAGACAGTTTGAAGACTGTGAGAATGCGCGAGCGCGGCCGGAGGAGGGTCTCTCTCTCTCTCTCTCTCTCTCTCTCTCTCTCTCTCAGTAACATGCGCGGGCGCCTGTCAACAATAAAAACGAAATTTGGAAAACTAAAACGGAATTCATAGGGCCCTACATAACTCCGACTTGTTTTGAGCAAAGTATCTGAACAAATAGTATAACGTTAGCTATACTCAATCAGTGACAGGCTACAGCTACTAGCTAACTTTACCTCGGCACACAGACTAACGTATACTATCAACACTGCTCAAATTTCAGAGTAAGGACTTCCAGATTTCGGTATTCGGTTACAGTAGGCTATCACCAACAGAATCCTGAGCGAATGCGAATATGTGTAAGCATAAAATTACTTACGCTTCAGCGAGTTTCAGCTGTGGCCACACTCCTCTGGCCAAAACATGCACAAGGAAACTGTGGACCGTTTACACGTCATCAAATTGTTTTTTACATTAACAGAACTTAAAATTAAATTAATTTTTGATTAACTGAAAATGTTAAACTCTGACAAGTCATGATAGTATATTGAATCAATAGGCATAATTTGTGTGTCATCCCAGCTCAATAAAATAACAATTACAAGTAAAAAGTCTAACAGCATCTCAGAACTTGATTTTTTATTTCACAACAATATATTTATTTAAGTAATGACTAAAGGTCCTCTGAATTAGTTTTTAGAGTGTAGGACAATTTGGACTATTTGAAAATCTGGAATTTGAGGGTGCAAAATAATCGATATATTGAGAAAATCGCCTTTAAAGTTAATTTATGTTCGTGATTGTGCTGCATTCACTAAAAAGAAAAATCGATTGTTTTTGACTGTAAAATGCCGGCGGACACAGGTTCAGTGAGTTCATTTTAGTAAACTCTGTGCACACAAACAATGTTCTCAATGCTGGAGTTCATGTGTAGAGCCCCTGGTGACACTTCCAACAAAGCTTCATGATGTGTTGAGCCTTCTTAGTATTTAAAAAATGCTATATCATAGACGTGCCCCAAGCACTCCAAAAGGCAATTTGACCGAAAAATGAAAATACGGTCAAACTTGAAAGTGGGGTTTCTATTCTAATTAAGCTTTTAAACCAAAGTTTGCCTCGGGTAGATTCACGAAAAGACCCTATAGGTTGCATTTTGGCGAGAGTTACCCTTAAAACCTCCAACTGACTCGAGGTCTCTTACACGTTCGCAGAAGTCATGAACAGTCAAATCATTCGTAGTAATGCGGTTGAGCTGCGCATTTGAGCCTATCATATAGTTTAGGCAGGTAAATATAAAAAGCATGGCGTGATCACCGTCCTCCTTCATTCCAGGCTTTGTGGAAACGGATCACAAACCTAGAAAGGGACTCAGTTTCTTCATGTTTCATATTGGCTGTGTATGTAATACTCTTTTAGATCTGCAATGTGACAACAAGAATGGTTTGGAATCTGACTATGCGAGTTTAACAGGTCCCCCAGGCCAGTTGAACCTCAAAGAATTTGGGTTAGTGCTCCTGTTATCTCACCATCGCCTAACAACAAAACTGTGAGTTGAGCAATATACTAATACCCAAAATACACCCTAATGGACTTATTTTTTCCTTTACTCCTATCATAATCAAACCTCACACAGTGAAAGTATACATGAAAAGTAACATTTTTGTTCTACAAGTTTCTTTGAAAAATCTATTTTAAATATGCAAATGAGCTCAACACTATAGGCCTAATTGACTTATGGCCAAGAAACCATAAAGTCACAAGTAGAAAAAACAGGGGCCAAATAACTAACACATTCATGTCCATTCAGTAGGGTAACCCATGCATAAACACGATAAATTTGAAGTCACTTGCCACACTTACCTGGGTCACTTGCCACAAAAAGACTTATATTGACCTTAAGAATTGATTGCACAATCTTGCCTCCAGGTGCTTTGTATTTTTTTTTTTATTTTATTTTTTTTTTTGCGAACAAGCCTTACCTAATGACATTCCCCCACAGATAACATCAGAAGAAAGTCAGAATAGCCATCTTAGTCATTAGAAACGGTGAGATTAAATTTTGGGCTGGTAGATTTACAAATGATTGGTATTGTTGGTAAGATTACGAGATTACAGGCAGAAGTCATTCTTACCAACTAAACGATTCACTCTCACACAGAAGACAGATGAAAAACCGGATAGACACACTTTTCAGACATTCCAGCTCTTTAAAATAATTTTGCCAGACACCAAAACTATATGCCTATAATTCATTGTAATCGACCTAAATGTTTTAGACAATTTTCAATGAGGAGTAAGCTTCTATGTAATATTTTATTATCCTCACAGCGCGTTGGTTTTGCGGTGACGCGCTATGAAATTATTGCGTGGCAATTTAATTATAACAACCTATCACTTTAATAATACAAGTAGCCTAGGACTTCCCTAATAATACTAATAATACAATAATACTAATAACTAGATGTACCGCATGGCGGTACAAAATATGACCGCCGCTCAGGCCTGCACTGGCTTTCCACAAAAATAAATGACGTGGAGCAATTTGGCTGTATTGCGTGTTTATGTATATAAGTTGTATATTTTAAAAGACTGTCTGGAGTATTCCTGTGGATCATGGATAATTTAGAGTTTTGTAATTATTTGCTATTAATATTTAAGTTTTATATCAGAAGTCATTAGTTTAGACACTTAACATCCGTAATGTGAAAATGTCACATTCATAACAGTGGTTCCCTTACGAGAACGTTCTCTCGTACTGCGTTGCAAACGCTGTGGGAAAACTCCTTTTCTCGAGAATATTGAAGCCTTTATTTTAAAACGCATTGCTGCAGCATAAGCGAGAGCATCAAGCTCGCGCGAGCTAGCTGATAGGCTGTGCTGCAGGCAACTGCACGAACCAATGGCGAGAGAGCAGAGGCGCGTGAACCAATCAGAGAGCTTGGCGCCCTGCCATACTCGAGCGCGCCAAATAGGGCGTGGCAGGAGAGTATAAATACAGAGAAATCTCGCCATAAAACAGATCTAATCTCCTTCAGCTTCGAGACTCACCTCTTCGCTGAAATCTCCAGAGAGAAGCCGCTCGTCGTGGAAAAGCCCTTCAGCGGAACAGCTTCGCGTCTTGGCAGATCTTCATTGCATCGCCGGCTGAGCGTTTCCCTGTGGCATCCGACGAGTATCCTTTTTGCTATCTCACAAAAGAGCAAATCGCTGTTTTCACAGCGCGTAAACGGCGTTGATTCAAATGCCCGTTTGTGATTCCTGCGGGGTTTCCCTGCACGTGTCTGATAGACACACACTGTGTGCTGTCTGCCTCGGTCCTGAGCACACCGAGTCAGCGCTCACTAAAGGCGGCTGTCCACACTGTGACAGCATGACCATGGCGGTTCTCCGGTCACGTTTCACCCTCGCTACTTCAGAGGGTGAACCCGCTTCACTTCCGTCTTCGGCGCCCCACGAGCCCCGTAGGAAGAAGCGACGAGATCAGAGGATCCCTGAAAGCGGTGAGGTTGAAGAGCTCACGCCGGGTCTCTCCCCGCGTGCTTCGCCCTCCCCCCCATCTCCGGTTCTGTTCGCGAGGAGCGATCAACGCCCCTCTCTCGAAGCGGTGGGACTCGTTTCCTTTGGCGGATCCGCGGAGGATGATGACGCAGTTTCTGTGGCGGCATCTGAGAGCGAGGAATGGTCGGGCTCTGTGGACCCCGCCCCCTCCTCTCTGTGTGATCGTCCTGACGCACGTGCGAGCATTGACGCCGAACTTTGCCGTGTCATGTCTCGCGCTGTCGACGAACTAGGACTCAACTGGCTTTCCCCAGCTGAACCTACGAGAGGCCGCCTCGACGAATGGTACCTGCCGGGCCGCCAACAGGCCCCCCGTCAGCGCGCCGCCCCCTTTCTGCCGGAGGTTCACGAGGAGCTCACTAAAAGCTGGCGCGCGCCCTTTTCAGCGCGAACGCGCTCTTCAGCTTCTCATACTCTCTCCTCTGTCGACGGCGCTGAAGAGAAGGGCTACGTGTCTCTTCCCCCCATCGAGGAAGCGGTCGCCGTTCATTTGTGCCCTCCCACTGCAGGCAGTTGGAGGTCCAAAATGGCGCTGCCCTCTAAGCCTTGCAGGGCTACCTCAGCTTTGGCCGCCCGCGCCTACACCGCCGCTGGCCAAGCTGCTTCGGGGATTCACGCCATGGCTACACTTCAGGCGTTCCAAGCAAAGCTCCTCCGCTCCTTGGATGAGTCAGGCTCTTTCCCGGACACCCTGAAAGACCTCCGTAGTGCTTCAGATTTGGCGCTTCGGGCCACGAAGACCACCGCACAAGCCCTCGGCCGCAGTATGGCCAGTTTGATTGTGCTTGAGCGCCACCTGTGGCTCAACTTGACGGAGATCAAGGACGCAGATAGAACCGCCTTCTTGGATTCTCCGATCTCCACATCTGGTCTCTTCGGCCCATCTGTTAACGGCTTCGCGGAGCGTTTCACTGAAGCACAGAAGGCTTCAAGTGCTATGAAGCACTTTCTCCCCAAACGCTCCAGCTCGGCTTCACGGCGCCCCAAGAGCGCGCCGCGGCCGGAAAAGCCAGTGCCTCAGGTTCACCAGCCCCGCCCAGCGGCTGAAACCGGTCAGCACCTAAAGCAGGCGAAACGGTACCCATTCCCCAAGCGCCAGGGACCCAGGCCGAAGCTCACGCTCGACCACGAGCCTAAGAAGCCGTCCTAACCGACAGGAAGAGGGGTTCATGTCCCGCCGCGGCCGGACCAGCCCCGAAGATCGCTCGAACGCTTCTCACAGCCCCCTCTTCAGCTCAGGCGGCTGGAGTGGTTTTAAATGCAGAAATAGGGCCTGTTATTCTTCATGCACCTCTGCACACAAACGCTGTTTTAACAGCGACCCACAAAAAGCACAAATCGAGCAGAATTTCACTTCCATGTCTAGTCGAGCCCCCGTCTCCAGGCGCTCAGTCTTCAGACATGATTATACCTCTGGTTCATCGGGCTATGGCATGGCAGGCCATACCCGGAGTCTCAGAGTGGGTAATGAACATTATAAAGCGCGGTTACTCGCTTCAGTTCTCCCGCAGACCACCACGCTTTCGAGCTGTTATTCAAACTTCGGTAAGGAGCACATTGTCCCACGTCCTCCGCACCGAAGTACAGGGTCTGCTGGCAAAGGGGGCTATCGAGAGAGTTCCCGCTGCACTAAGCGAGTCAGGGTTTTACAGCCGTTACTTCCTCGTTCCGAAGAAGGACGGCGGCTTAAGACCCATTTTAGATCTCAGACATCTGAACAAAGCCCTCATGACACGGCCGTTCAGAATGCTTACAACCAAACACATCCTGGCGCAAATTCGCCCAGGCGATTGGTTCTTCTCAGTGGATCTAAAAGACGCGTACTTTCACATACAAGTGAACCCCCACCACAGGCCATTCTTGAGATTCGCCTTCGAGGGGCGGACATACCAGTACACAGTTCTACCTTTTGGACTGGCACTGGCACCTCGTACGTTCACGAAATGCATGGATGCGGCTCTCTCCCCCCTAAGACAGCGGGGAATGCGCATCCTGAACTACCTCGACGACTGGCTCATTTTGACTCAGTCAGAGGCGGAGTCCAATACTCACAAAGCCTGGCTTCTCAGTCATCTGGAATGCCTGGGGCTCAGAGTGAACTTCTCCAAGAGTATTCTGTCGCCCAGTCAACGTATCACGTTCCTGGGAACAGTTCTAGACTCCGTACTTATGAGAGCATGGCCCACATCAACCCGTGCTCTCTCGATCCAGCGGCTCGCCGCGTCGTTCACGAAGGGCGCTTATGTACCCCTTCGAACGTATCAGAGGATTTTGGGCCTTATGGCTTCGGCAGCTTCAGTACTCCAACTAGGCCTACTGCGCATGCGTCCTCTTCAGCTGTGGCTAGCACCTCGGGTGCCCCCTCACGCTTGGCGTTCGGGTATCTTGAATATCAGGGTGGACCAGCATTGCATCCTAGCACTGGCCCCCTGGATGAACGCCAGCTGGTATCAGCAGGGCGTAAGCATGGGAGTGGTCTCAGAAAGGAGGGTCATTTCGACAGACGCCTCCAACTCAGGTTGGGGAGCCCTGTACGAGGGCAGGCCTGCCTCCGGCCTCTGGTCGAGCTCGGAGAAACGCCTACACATAAACTGCCTCGAGATGAGAGCAGTTTTTCTAGCCCTAAAAACCTTCCTTCCACACCTGGCAGGACACCATGTCTTGGTCCGGACGGACAACATGTCGGTGGTGTCCTACATAAATCGCCAGGGCGGCCTCAGATCCCGCAATCTGTTCGCCATAGCGACTCAGCTGCTACTATGGGCTCAGACCAATCTGCGCTCGCTCAGAGCAGCTCACGTGCCGGGCACGTTGAATATAGGAGCAGACATGCTCTCTCGGGGCAACGTTCCCCCAGAGGAATGGTCACTCCACCCCCAGACAGTTCTCCTATTATGGGAAGTCTTCGGGCAGGCAGAGGTAGACCTCTTCGCCTCAGAAGACAACTGTCACTGCCCAATCTTCTTTTCAAAGAAAAGGGACGCTCTGGCCCACGACTGGCCCAATCGTCCCCTTTATGCGTTTCCTCCGGTCTCGATGTTACCTCAGGTCATCGAACGGATCAGGAACACGGGGTGTGCGACCCTCCTGATAGCTCCTCTCTGGCGGTCCCGATCTTGGTTCCCAGAGTTGATGCAGCTGTCTGTTTCAGACCCTTGGCCAATTCCTCTGAGGAGCGACTTATTGGCTCAAGCGAACAGAAGGATCTGGCACCCCCGTCCCGACTTGTGGGCCCTTCATGCTTGGCCACTCAACGGCTACCCCAGGACCTCCCAGAGGGCGTCCTGAATACTATTCTGGAGGCTAGAGCTCCGTCTACTAGACGTCTCTACCACCTTAAATGGTCAGTGTTTTCCAGCTGGTGTCAGGCTCGAAACCTCGACCCGTACACTTGTGAAGTGCCAATGGTTCTTTCCTTTCTCCAAGAGATGCTGGACGCGGGACGTTCCCCGTCAACACTCAAAGTATACGTGGCAGCCATCGCGGCTTTTCACGTTCTGGTGGCTGGCTCTTCTTTGGGAAAATGCGACCTTATTGTTCGCTTCCTTAAAGGAGCTAGGAGGCTCAACCCGCCTCGGCCGCCCTCAGTGCCGGCCTGGGATCTTTCACTGGTTCTACGGGCCCTGAAGGGACCTCCCTTTGAACCTTTAAGGTCAACGGACCTAAAATCCCTTTCCCTGAAAACCGCTCTTTTACTGGCACTGGCGTCAGTCAAAAGAGTAGGGGACTTACACGCGCTTTCCATAAGCGCTTCCTGTCTTGAGTTTGGCCCTAACGACTCTAAAGTCCTTTTAAAGCCAAGACACGGTTATGTACCTAAAGTGCTCTCTACTCCGTTCAGAGCACAGGTAATTTCGCTGTCAGCTCTCCCAGCTTCGGGGGAAGACAGTGATGCTCACACGCTCTGCCCTGTTAGAGCGTTGAGAATTTACTTGGAGCGTTCAGCCTCATTTAGACAGTCTGAACAGCTCTTTGTCTGTTTCGGGGGCCGAACCAAGGGGTTGCCGGTCACGAAACTCACGCTATCCAGATGGATAGTTGATGCTATTGCTCTTGCATACACCTCACTGGGCCTCTCCTGCCCCATAGGTGTCAGGGCTCACTCTACGAGAGGCATCGCCTCCTCGTGGGCTTGGACTAGTGGTGTCCCTATTGAAGACATTTGTGCGGCGGCAGGCTGGTCAACTCCGTCCACATTTGCAAGATTTTATAACTTAGAGATCCCGGCTTTACAAGCACGAGTTCTCTCCATCTAACCCTGGCTCTCTGGATCCAGGTTAGTTCTCTAAGTTGTAAGGGAACTTTACGTAGGCTGGCCTTTTTGCCCTAGTCTATGTACACGCTATATATCTTTAGGCCCGATGTTCTGGTCTGTGGTATTCTGGCTACTCTTTCTATCCCGGGATCCCTGGATTAGAGTAGTCACGAGACTTAGCACGGCGTTTTAAAAAGTGTTCCCACAGCGTTTGCAACGCAGTACGAGAGAACGTTCTCGTAAGGGAACGTACTTGGTTACTTACGTAACCTCGGTTCCCTTAGAGATAAGGGAACGAGTACTGCGTTGCCCTGCCGTGCTATTCTCGAACATCAGGTATTTTCGTTCAGTCGATTAGACCTGTTTTATGGCGAGATTTCTCTGTATTTATACTCTCCTGCCACGCCCTATTTGGCGCGCTCGAGTATGGCAGGGCGCCAAGCTCTCTGATTGGTTCACGCGCCTCTGCTCTCTCGCCATTGGTTCGTGCAGTTGCCTGCAGCACAGCCTATCAGCTAGCTCGCGCGAGCTTGATGCTCTCGCTTATGCTGCAGCAATGCGTTTTAAAATAAAGGCTTCAATATTCTCGAGAAAAGGAGTTTTCCCACAGCGTTTGCAACGCAGTACTCGTTCCCTTATCTCTAAGGGAACCGAGGTTACGTAAGTAACCAAGTACGTTTTCCCTACATAATGTATTATAAAAAGTTTCAAAAACACACTTATTGTGTTCAAGCAAGTCTTCTTCATGCTACACTGGTAACAACAAACAGCTTTTTAAACAAAAAACAAACAAAATTAAACTCATTCCCACTGTACCTAGTAGAACACTTAAGTAAATGTCCCATTGAAATTAATGGGATTTTATGGATTTAGGTGAAGAAAGTGTACACATAATACATTTTGGTCTGTACCATGAAGAGAAAACTGATTCAACTATATAAACTATATATTTTCTGAAAGCGTAGACTCTCAGGATGTGATCTAACATGGCATGAAACATGTCCCACCCACCTCATTAGTATACTGCCCAAGCATAACACATTGGGTATTGGTAAATCGGGTATATGGCTAATACCTAAAAAAAGTAGTAGTATGTGCATGTCTGTCTGTGTGTGTGTGTGTGTATGTGTGTGTGTTTGTGTCGGTATGTGTGTGTCTGTGCGTGTATGTATGCGTGCGTACATGTGTGTGCGCGTGTGTGTTTGTTTGTGTGTGTGTGTCTGCGTGTGGATGTCAGTGTGTGTGCATGCTTGCGTTTGTTTGTATTCCTGCATGTGTGTGTGTGTGACAGTATCATCCTAAACCAGCAACCCTTCGCTCAACAGCACCATCTACAGGCCGATGAGTGTACAGTCACTAAATGTGCACATAAATGAATTTATTTTATACCCCCCCCCCCCCCCCCCCCCATGGATGAAATTCTACGAAACTTAGCATACCCCCAGAGGATGTCAAGTTAATCATACACATGAAATATGGTGCAGTTCTGAACATCTCCACTGAAGATAGGGGCGATTAAAGCAGAATAATATTGCATTTTCATTTTTTATGGGAGGGGCGCAAATCACAAATGAGTGATTATGGGCTAGGTTGATGTGGGCCAACATACCATAAAAATTTCTTCATCCTCGGTGCCACGGTTCAGGTAGTTATTTAGGAAAAACTGCATTTTTTGGGTTTGGGGGGGCCCAGTGCGGGGGGGGGAGTGGCCCCCGGGGACCAAACGAAATTTTTCTGTAAAAGTCTAGTGGGGCTACATGCCCACCAAATTTCATGTTCCCCGGTGTTTCGGTGTCCCTGGTATCGTTGACGAAAAAATTCAGTAGATGACAAAAAAAAAAAAAAAAAAAAACTTTGACAATCCCTATATGACCGCTTTCGCTAGCTATGCTAGCGGCGGTCATAATAATTTAGTTTAGTTTAGTTTAGTTTAGTTTATTGGTTTATAATAATGTGGACAACCTCTTTTTAATGAAAAGAGCAGCTTTAGCCTCTACGGCTAATTTCCAGCTGTAGTCCCCAGCCAGTTGTTAATTGGCATACATCAATAAATACATTACAATTAAAACAAGGCTTAAGCAAGAGCTTAGACAAACAAACAAGGTGGCACAAAATTGAAACAGACAAGCAAGCACAAATTTAATACATAAATTGGAAATGCTAAATCATCTTGATATTGATAGCTGATGCTTGTTTTGACAATATCTCTGGATACATGATATCATCTATAGGCGCAACCGGGCACGAGGGTTTATCGCGCTGATTCGCGCATATTTCACATGTATAGTGTGAGCAGTGAAGTCACAGCTCGACGTTTGGACCGTATAGTGTGAGCACATAAATCCTGAGCTTAGGCTTTACATCGCATGCGATCTACTCGTTCAGTGTGAGTAGGTACCTTGCTGAAATCGCACAGACATCGCACAGTGTATGCCCGCCGTAACTCTGTCTGACGCACCCACCGCTAGCCTAGCTTAGCACAAAGACTGGAGGTAAACGGCTCCAGCTAGCATACTGCTCCCAATAAGTGACAAAATAACCCCAACATTTTCCTATCTACATGTTGTGATTCGTATAGTCACAGCGTGTACAAATAACAAGGTCACATGAGACACAGCCATCTTCTAACCATATACATACTGGTAACTATATTCTCAGAAGGCGAAGCACTGCTACTTCGGCGGAGTGATTTGCTCGCAGCACCCGAGAAGCCTCGTGGTGAGCCTATGGTGGTGAGGAGCGGAGTTTTGTTGACGGAAGTAACGTGCTTTTCAGGTGTTGCTAATCACTCCATTATAATACACTCCAGTATAATCAGTATATATATATGTTTTAATATATATTATATTTTACTCTGTTTATTAATATTTTTACTCCACATTTGTGCAGTTTTTTGAGGATTTATGATATATTTTAAATTTATATATAAAAAAAATATATATATATATATATTTTTTATAGGTTTTTATACAAAAACAGCTTTTTATGGAAAATTCACTTTGTAAAAGACCCAAATTTCTCAATTTCATTTATGGGGATAACATGGATAATTTTACATGGTTTAGTGTAAAATTGTTGCCCATATTTTGGAAAATGTAGTTTAAAAGTAAAAAATTATCATTTTAGCCACTAGATGGCTATAGAGCTCCACTATATGTTATTTGCTATTTGACTAACTGAAAGATATCTTTTCACAAGTTTTTCCAGATGGATTCATATCTAAATATTATGAAATCACAATTCTAACAATAAAAATTACTTTTTTTTTTTTGTCAAAGTTTAGCATTTTTTGTACTGATTCAGATTCTTTACTGGCTGCATGGTGCGGAATAATACGATTTGACAGACAGGAGATGGGATATTTACTGAAACAAACCACCCTACTTCTACATGGCAGCTATTATGTAAATAATGGTAACTGATAAACTAGAAAGAATGGGTAGGCCTATCAGTGGAAAATTACAGACAGGGGCAGTAGAGCTATATGAGGCCATTATATCTCTCTCTCACTCAGCATCTTCTACTTTCAGCACAGTGACATAAATGTTTAATACTTGAATTTGTATTAAAGTGTGTATCTAATGTTGCTTGATTTAAAAAAAAAATTAAACGTGAAAGGTAAAAAATGTCTGAATAAGGTTTACCATTAAAAGAGCTATAAAGAATAATACAAGTTAGGATAGTTGACAGAAACTTTCCTCTGATATAAAATTCGTTTGATCTTCCATCGACGAGTCCCTTATCCTAACTTCTTTGCTGCACAGCATAAATAACAAAAGAGACAGACTTCAGTAAATGTCCCTCAGATGGTTTATTCAAACGGCCGGGAGTTCTCGAGCAATACTCAGAGAACCTCGACCCAACAGAAGAATACAACAGGCTTTATAAAGCCAGACACATCCAAATAGAATCATCATGACTAACATGTCACGCTCTATCAATATGATCG
>JAJAQA010000005.1:49072738-49105238 GCA_021464565.1 Rutilus rutilus
AAAAGCAAGATGGAGGTGATAATTGAAACAGGTAGAACACGGATCCTGCAATCAGCAAAGCAGAACGTGGATCTGAAACAGGCACTAACTTCTCTCGTTAACTTCTATAGTTCACTCTGCTCTGAAAAACACTAAAAACAAGACAAGAAACAGCTTACTAAAGGACTAATTCACCCCAAAATGAAAGTGCTATCATCCTTTACTCACCATCATGTTGTTTCAAACCTTATGATGTTCTTTCCTCCATAGAAAACAAAAAGAGATGTTTAGCAAAACGTTCATGCTTCCCCTGCAAACACTGAAAATTAGTAACACTTTACAATAAGGTTTCAATAGTTAATGTATTAACTGACACGAACTTACACTGAGCGAAACATTTGTTACAGTATTTATTCATCTTTGTTAATGTTAGTTAATAAAAAATACAGTCGTTCATTGTCTGTTCATGTTAGCTCACAGTGCATCAGCTAATGTTGACAAATACAACTTGTGATGTTAATAATGCATTAGTAAATGTTGATATTAACATTAAGATTAATAAATGCTGTAGAAGTATTGCTCACTCTTAGCTAATGCTTACTAAAGTAGTTAATTCATGTTAACTAATGAAACCTTATTGTAACGTGTTACCCTGAAAATAAATGGATAAAAACACAATAACAAACAATTTATATACTATTATTATTACTTTCATTGCATATTCATTGTAAAGTTATTAAGTATTTATTTCATTTTGAGTATTTATTTTAAATGTCTTTGTCATTTGTATTAGTTTCTTTAATATTAATATATACATTAAATACTTAGTTTTTAAATATGAATGTAGTTTTTAATATTTTATTTAGCTTTAACTTCAAGTTTTTCAAAATTCAAATTTTCACTTGTTCTTTTTTCCATTTATTTTTTTCATGTAATAGTTAATGCATTTTATTTCTGATATATTTCAGCATTATTTCAATTGACAAAAATCATTTTTAACAGTTTTAGATTAATTTTTAGTTAACCGTAAGAACGCCGCCTGTAATATAGTGCGCACGGACTACTTTGACTGTGCTTTTTTGCCATTTCTTCTCATCTTTGGCGGTTGTAGATGTCAGTTGTGTGAAAAACGGAGCAGAAAACATCAGCTTTTGTGTTCCACCGACCAAAGAAAGTCAAACAGGTTTGAAACAACACAAGAGTGAACATTGTGCCGTACGCCTTCATCAGATTTGCATCTTTCCGTGGCAGATTCAGTCCCTGCCGTCGTCTTTTCAGGGCGAGAGGATTTGAAGTTTATCTACGGCGGCGTTTAGTCGGTATCTGCGAATGGAGACTGCGGAGATTAAACCCGTCGTTCTGTGGCGTACGCTGGGTAAACGGCGGCGGAGGGAAGCTGTTGACTTTGCTAGAGGACGCAGGAGAGAGATGAGGAGGAAGAAGAAAAGAGAAAGAGAGCAAGATAAAGACTAGAGATGTGTTTGACAGCTGGTTTGAGGGCATTCGGCTGAACACAATTATCAGGAGAGCAGCTCGCGCTGGACAGGAGAGGTGAGCTGTGAAGAGGAGGAGGAGGAGGAGGACGAGAGCGTTTTCCCAAGCCATGACTTCACTACCCGTCGGCTCCAGTCCAGTAAACACCACCCCGGATGGATCCATGCACGTAATCATTTTCTCAGCTCTTCATTAATCGCTGGCCTGTTAATTGGTAGTGGCTTTGTGTGAAAATGTGGGGGTGTGTTTACTATTTAGTGGCTCTTTCTTTTAAACCACATACACAAAGAGCAACACTGGTATCCATTAGCAGACGGCCTGAGAAAAGCAATGCTTTTGGATGAACCTCATAAAAAAAAAAACTTAAACTTTTGCACACACATATTTTTATGAGATTCGATCAACATGTACTCGTCAGCAGACTAATGGGATATAATAATGCCTTTTCATCCTGAGTGACTAAAAATTCTTGTCTCAAATTTAGTGCTTTTTCTCATTTTCATAATTCTTTATACCTTCCAATTAACCAACATTCAATACACCCCTAAAAACAAAAAGCAAATGAACGTCCTTCTCCTCTGTGATACAACATTAGAGGAGTGCATTATCCAACACGATGAATGTGATTTTTGTGTGAACTTCAGACAAAGCGCTCTGTTTCTGACTCAATGCTGCAGGAAACTGTGGAGAGAGAGAGAGAGAGAGAGAAAGAAGTGACTCACTGTTCGTTGACGACAAAGATGCAGTTGTCTTGCGAAGGAACGCCTGTGACGGGATGCTTGCAGGTCACCTTTCGCTCATTGTGACTGTGGGAGAGAAAAGAAACAGAAATTGTGGGAATTAGAGACATGTAAGACTGCTGTTCACACTCTGACGCTCGATAAAGAGCCGTTTGATCATTTAAATTATTGATCTAGCGATGAGATTTACACGCCGGCCTGCTGGAGAAGATTACCGTCTGAATGTTGCTATGAGGGCGGAGAAAATTGTGGTATGGTTTGCAAACTGTATTTTTCAATCTGCTTATCTGTATTATTATGTTTTGCAAAGCAACTGGTGGACAGATGGAGGTTGTTTAAGCAAAGTCAAAATGTATCTTAAAAACTGAGGCGTCATCATGAGGAAATATTGGCTACTACTAGTATTTTTGGTTTACACCCTGAAGTTTAAAACACAAATAAAAATATTTAATTAATTAATAAAAAAATAAATAAAAAAAAGTGATAAATGTGTATTATACTGTGATTATAAAAAAAGAAAATTGAAATTCAAGTATTTATCATTAAAAACTATTAATACTGTGATATACAATTTGTCAAACTGCCCGTCAACAGTAACTATTTACAATATTTAAATAAATAAAATTATTTAAATAAAAATAAATAAATAATAATAAATAAATTATATATATATATATATATAATATATATATATATATATATATATATATATATATATATATATATATATATATATATATATATATATATAAACACGATAGAAAATTATTTATATTGTGACCAAAAACAGGAATAAAAATATTATAAAAAATAAATGTGATAAATGACTCATACTGTAATTAAAATAAAATTATAAAAAGAAATGTAAAATATATATATTTTATGAAATCTCCAGTATATATCCAGTGTATTATATATGAATTGCTTGGTTTTTTTGCTCAGTTGCAAGTCACTTTGGATACAAGCATCTGCTAAATGAATAAATAGTTATCATTATAACTATAACCCAAACTATAACCCAACTAGATTGAGCAAAATGGTCTAGCAGGATAAACGTCAATAAAGTTAAACCAGCTCTGACCAGTTACAACCCACGCAAAACCACAATCTACCTTCAGAGGTCCGAGTCAAACATGATGTAACCCAGATGAAAACTCAACAGAAGACATCTACCCAAAAATCTCCTCAGCAACATCCATCCTCCTGAATAAACACACTCTCACAGAAAACTACACACCTTGAGCGAGGGGTGGTGCAGAATTTCAACATGTCTCTCCCTCCGGGGGCCACCAGTGGCTCTGTATCCCCTCAATCCTGTCTCTCTCTCTCTCTCCACTCCCGCTGTTCACCACCAACCCAAGCATGTAGTCACTGCTGCTGCCCTCCTCGGTCATACGCCCCGATCACAAGAGCATGGAGACAGACAGACCCCCCCCCCCCCCCCCCCCCTTCCTCCTCTCCACCCTCTTCCTCTCTGCCATGAGGCGCCGACGTCTCAATAAATACAATTACCATCGCAGTCACACGCAGACTGAGCCATGAGAGGACAGAGGAGGCCGTTCACACCAGAGAAAGGCCGTTTAGCAGTGATAAGCGCACACAACGGGCTCTTCTCTCACACGGAGGAGTCACAGGGCCGCTGGGTAACATGTGGACAGACTGCGGTATGCTGGTAAGAACATGTTTTGAGGCGAACGAATCAAGGTTGAGGACAACTTCACAAAACAATCACACACAGAGAGTTGAGGAGAGGCTCACACACATGCATAAAGCACATATTTTCCAAACAAATTTAGCATAACGGATGAGATGTGATTTTCTATTTAAGCGCCCCTCAAGACCTTTAAACAGCCTGAGTTTGGAGCGATTTGGGCTACAAGCCTCAAGTCCGACCTAATCTGCACTTTGCAATGTAGTGTTGTCAAAAGTATGGATTTTTCAATCGATACTGAAATATCTGAAACGCTTCCAATTCTCATTTTCTGCAGAACACACGATACCAGCTGCACTTTCTCGCTCTCTCTCTCCAACAGCGAGTGGCACACAAACCCGCCTCTCCTCTCTCACTCATTTCTTTTGCTCCGGATGAATATTGTTGGTGTTACAGGGCTTGAATTTCGCCATGAGATTGTGCGCATTGCGCATAATTTTAGTGTGACCATAGTGCGCGCGCATAAAGCCGCCTCTCAGTACTGAATTTAGTTTTATGTTACGCTGCGTATTGCGCTTATAAACAGTCAAATACACACGAAATAATGTCAAAATAAGGACTTGGTGAGTATTCACGTAAACAAAGTCAGTAATGTTTTCAGTGACCGTAAACAGTTGAGAAAGAAAACACGTGTAACAGTATAATGGATCCGTGCGCCAGGTCTTAAAGTGACAGCAGCCTAATATACCTGCTGCCAAATTATGAGATAATATTAAAAAGATCTATATGGGAGTTTTTCCTCATAGTATCGATGTCAAAATTGTGGCCAGTGAAAATGCTGAGTGGCTAATAACTTTGAAAAACTTTGAAAAACTTAAAAAATATATATAAATAAATAAATAAATAAATAAATAATTTATTTATATATATTTTAAAAGGTTTAAAAAAAATTATATATATATATGTTATTGTATGTTTTAAATTGTATAGCCTATTTTTGTTTTCATTAAAATATTTATACTACATGGTGATATTTGTTACACTGCCTTTATGCTAATTAAAATGTACATTTAAAAAAAAAAAATTGTACATTAAATTTTAGTAGTATACATCTTTTTGCATTACGGTAATGACAATTTTGGAGGAAATATGCTTGTGTCAAGAAAATAATTTCTCAATGCAAAAAAAACAAAACAAAATCAAAATCTTAAAGCAAAAAAACAACAACCATATAATAAAAAATTCCACAGAGGTTGATGCCCACACTGAGCAAATGGATTTATGATGGATTGAAAAGCGGTTGTTAAAGTGATTGTCATCTTCCCAGAGTGAGTGTTGCCTTGGCAACAATAAATTAGCCAGTACACAGCAGAGAAACCATGAGCACGGTCGTCCCAAACGGTTTCAGCAACCAACGTTTGAGTCGATCATTTCGCTCTCAGTGGGTTTCAACTGAACAGATTTCGAGATGAGGAGCACAAAAGGACACAGAAGACCTGAGGATCTTGTCCAAGGTGCGTTACTGTTACTTAGACTTTAGGACAAACGCAGAGTTAAAAGCTTTCAAAAAGGAGATTAGATAAAGATTTTCAGTCATAGCCATGACAACATGAAGACGCATGATGATCAGCTGCTGGTAAAGGAAACACTATGCTTGAGCTCAGCCCTAGTTAACACTCCTCACTGAGTACATGTGACACGACACCATACATCATGTCACGTATAGACCGCTGCGGGGACGTCTTCATGCATACATGCATGGCCGACAGCAGGTGGCATAAAAACAGCTCTCTCTCGCTCTCTCCGCCACTCAGAGGTGCGTTTGGGCGAGGAAGTCACACTTCACTTGGTTCTGTCACATGTGCAGATCACCCAGGGCTGGTCGACTCCTCCGCAAGGCCTGCAGGGACAGCAGGTGCGCTGGAGAACAGGTGGACACGTCCAGCTGTGGACGAGGTGTTCGTCCGCCCCTAAAACGGCCCCAAAGGCACGAACGAGAGAGAGAGACGACAGCGGATGATGGAGGAGCTGTCAAGAAAACACACATCTTCATGAATCTCCACAGCACGACGGCACTCTGAACGGCTTTTTTAAGGCGTGTTAAACACAGATTGATTTTCTTGACATTGAGGGACACATATTTTACAGATGGGTTTATAAACTACACACAGCTGCCACTTCAGTGTAACCGAGACAAGTAAAGACATGGTGAAAACACAAGTTATTATACCATTTATTTTCTACTATTTAATCTACTGTATTTAAAAACTCTGTACATCTTTCGTATTCCCGGGTCAGTTTTTGACACCGTGGAATGTGAGCTTTACAGTAGAGCCACAGTTCACTTCACAAAAAAGGTGTAAAAATGTATTTATATAAAAATAATTATGTGTATTTTGATAGTCTTAAGCAACGTTTTTTTTTTTATTTTTTTTTTTTACTAATTGCATTTACCTCTTCCGGGGTCAAAACTGACCCGAATGCGATAGGACAGTTTATGCACTAAAACATTTTAAGATCAACTGCAAAAATGAGTAGAGACACTTGAAAATGATTTTAAGCAAAACAGTTGAAAGCCTATAAATACAATCACTTGTCACATGACATTATTGCCAATTACTTTTGACCAATAGGTGACATTCGGAGTTTGAAAAAGTAGTTTTTTTAAAAGAAAATCTAAATGGCGTACAGGAAGTTTGGTCGACTATTGGTATTCATGTCCTCATGATCCAAGGGATCTATTAAGACCAGTTTCACTACAATAGACAAAACTAATCAAAAGCTATTAGCATTTTCTTTTTTACCACAAGGTGGCGCTGTCTCGAATCTGGTGTCGATGACACTTACAGAGTATCATAACACATATGTCAATGTGTTTGTAAAATACAGCATTTTGCAACAAAATTTTGGGAAAACTTGGTATAGTTATATAAAATCTTTTGTTTTTTGGCCATACCGTTCAGTAATAACTATTTTTCATATCTCATAACACCGAGTTCGTTGTGAATACGCTGTGGAGATACAGCCTCAGGTCCACTTTGCCGTGCTCTTCGTCAAATTTGTGAGTGGAAATGCTTGCTTTTGAACAGCTTGGACACAAATGAAGTGAACCTAGGCTTGTTTTTCTCTCACGCACTTCAAAGAGACGAGCACTTAATTTGATTAATGGGGTAAAACTAGTAATATTAGTAATGGAGAACGTAGAGCGGTTGATAGCTCATTTTCTGCTGGGTCACTGTGAAAGCCCACGGCGGCACAGGGGGAAATTGCTGAAAATCACAAGTGCCTGTTTGAAGCTTTCGCAGAGATATGCTCATGTGATCACTCGACGAACACGAGAGAAGTGCCTGTCCTCGCCACCGGCTACAGAGACGAGACTCAGAAAACAACACACCGCATTAAAGACGCGTCACTGTGAATGATAAGACTGGAGTGATGGATGCTGTGGAAATGATAGGACACATTCACTTAATTCCCTGTTGCACTTACTAAGAGCGGGTGCGGATTTGATAGCAATCAGTGATGTCGGGGGAAATCCAGTAATGATTATTTTATTGGAATAAAATCAAGAAGCATTTTCCACTGTTCCTTTACTCTGACGGCAAACAAGCACATTACAAATCACTCTAATTGGTTGTAAACACAATTTGTCAAAGCATAAGCCACAGGCTAAGAGAGAGAAGAGCGATCATGACAGGAAGTGATAATGCTTTTAAAAGGGAAGCACATGTAGGGAGAATCAGTATAAAGTGGGCAACAAGATAGAAATGGTTTCTGTACACACAAGCAGCTTTTAAGATGATACTGTACATCACTGACAAAATAATCTGACTTTGCATGTGTATTCAAAATAACATTTATATACTGTACATATTTTTTGCAGTATGCATACTGTGTGCAATCTGCATGGCATACTCAGGGTTCCCACACTCCGGTTAACTTCAAATTCAAGGACTTTCCAGGTCCAAAACCCTCAAATTCAAGGGCTTAATGTGGGGACACATTTCAAGTGAGAGCAAGGTTACATCGTGTTACCCTTGTAAGATACACTACCGTTCAAAAGTTTGGGGTCAGTAAGATTTTTAATGTTTTTAAAAGAAGTATCTTCTGCTCACTAAGGCTGCATTTATTTGATAAAAGTCATATTGTGAAATATTATGACAATTTAAGTTTTCTATTTTAATATTTTTTAAACTGTAATTTATTCCTGTGATCAAAGCTGAATGTTCAGCATCATTACTCCAGTCATCAGTGTCACATGATCCTTCAGAAATCACTCTAATATGCTGATTTGATGCTCAAGAAACATTTATGATTATTATCAGTGTTAAAAACAGTTTTTTCATGATGCTATGATGAATAGAAAGTTCCAAAGAACAGCATTTATCTGAAACCTAAAGCTTTTGTAACATTAAACACAACCGTTCAAGAGTTTGGGGTCAGTAAGAATTATAATTTTATTTTTGGGGGAAATAAATAAAATAAATCAATACTTTTATTCATCAAGGATGAGTTAAACTGATCAAAAGTTACAGTAAAGACATTTATAATGTTAGAAAATATTCTATTTGAAATAAATGCTGTTCTTTTGGACTTTCTATTCATCAAAGAATTTTGAAAAAAATTTGTACACAACAGTTTTCAACATTGATAATCATAAAGAATGTTTTTTTAGCATAAAATCATCATATCAGAATGATTTCTGAAGGATCATGTGACACTGAAGACTGGAGTAATGATGATAAATGCAGCTTTGATCATATGAATAAATTACACTTTACTGTATATTCACATAGAAAACAGCTGTTTTAAATTGTAATAATATTTCACAATAATACTGTTTTTGTTTGTATTTTTAATCAAATAATGCGCGTAACTAACATAAATCAAGCAAGCTAGTGTGCACAGGCCACGAAGTGTTGACGAAATAACATTAGCGGACCGGAGGGTATAAATAATGAAGCACTTTCAAGGACCTGCATGTTTATTTTCAAGAACTTTCCAGGGCCTTGAAATCTTTTTTTTCAGATTCACAAACTTTCAAGGAATATCAAGGACCCGAGGGAACCCAGCATACTCTACGACCCACCATAACCATTTCACACTAACATTATTTTGACATCATTTGCCAACAGTCAAGAGATTTTTATTAAAAAAATAGTTAGAAAAGTATAATAGCCACATTTAACCCTATAAAGCCGCGAACTTCAAAGTGCTCAAAATGATCAACACGACAAAAAATATAAAGTAAAGAAAACGAATGATATAATAACTAAGTTTTTATATTATTAGTAATATTTCAAGATAAACATTTACTAGACTGAAGCAATGCAGGTTCACTTGATTATCATTGTTTTAGAAAAATCATATTCAAATGTGAGTATCAAATATGATCATCAGGCTTTTGAGGAGGGATTATTAGTTCATCTCTCAATCATCATTGTATTGCATTGCATTAAATGGTTTAAACCGACAGATCTTTGATCATAAATCTAAGCACTTAAATATCATTTTTATACAAGATATTATTGGGTGACGGCAGATATTTATATGCATTTTATGTCATTAGTCTGCCATGCTGTTATAAAGATCTCAATGAGTTACATAAGCAGATTTTATCTTACTTTTCGGCCATATAAATATCAGCTTCTGCAGCATATTAATAAAATAAATGCAGAATAAAATATGAGCTCCATTTTCTCACTATGTAATATAATAAATATGCACTATATAAAACTATCTGAGCAATAAAAGCCTGATGTATCAAGACATTTAGTCTATATATCGTCTAAAGGTTCATAAACTACTTTAAAAAATATATATACATATATTTTACAGACTTATTTCATGTCATACTTATACTAGAGTATAACGAATACTGTGTGCACTTAAAACAAAATGCAGTGTATAGTTTACTGAGTAAAATTACACGAGAGAGAGAGTCCGCCCAGCCATTATGATCATTAAATGTCTATACAGTCTCAAAACACTGAATAAAAGGTGGCTATAATTGACGTGACCCAGTTGCTAAATTTAGCTTCACATTCTCTGAAAGGTTCTTCAGGAAATAAACAATGTTTTCAATGTTTAGTGTTCCTCTGGGCGTTCGAAAGCTCAGGGAGAAAATGGACAATGAAGCATTTGCTCCCAGTGGAGCGTCTGCCATTCACACAGACGACCTTTCTGAAAGGCCAGCATGCCCTCTCGCCCTCCCGTTGCCCTCGCTGCTTTCACACCAGTCCGTGCACAGCTTTCTGCAAAACCCGTTCCTTGACGTGCACACACGCTGATGACTGAGAGATTTTGAGTTTTTGGTGATGTGGCATGATGGATCATCATGTACGCTGTGGTGATTTTCCAAGACAAAACACATGGGAAATGCTGATTATACTCAAATTATAGTGTACAGGTGAAACTCGAAAAATGTGAATATCGTGCAAAAGATCACTTAATTCAGTAATTCAACTTAAAAGGTGAAACTAATATATTATATATTATAATTTTGATGATTATATACAGCTTATGAACATTTTTTCATAAACTGTAAGCCATAATCAAAATTATAACAAATAAAGGCTTGAAATATCTCACTTTGCATGTAATGAGTCTATATAATATATTAGTTTCACATTTTAAGTTGAAATAACTGAAATAAATTAACTTTTGCACGATATTCAAATTTTTCGAGATTCACCTGTAGATGCCAAAACCAAATTTCTAAAAAATGAATTAATTTTCAATGTCAAAAGCTAGCTATTTTACTTCAGTAATATGTGACCCTGGATCACGTCACCAGTCACGAGTCGCACGGGTATATTTGTGGCAATATTCAAAATTATCAAAATTATCGATTTTTCTTTTATGCCAAAAATCATTAGGATATTAAGTAAAGATCATGTTCCATGAAGATATTTAGTAAATTTCCTATCGTAAATATATAAAACATGTATTTTTGTGAGCACAATCGTGAACATAAATGCACAACTTTAAAGGAGATTTTCTCAATGTTTCGATTTTTTTGCACCCTCATATTCCAGATGTTCAAATAGTTGAATCTCGGTCAAATATCGTCCTATCCTAACAAACCACACATCAATGGAAAGCTTATTTATTCAGATTACAGATGACCCATCTGTAATCTGAACCCATTGGGACCCATGACCCAAAAAACTGACCCATGTGACTGGTTTTGTGGTCCAGGGTCACATATGGTGTAATTCTCAATGAAACTGGATAATCAACAAGAAAAGCAAAAACTTAGGATAGGACTTGGTTTTTTTCCCATTGGAATTGGCTGAATTATGCATGAAAAGTGGGTATTCCATACTAGAATAGAGCCAGATTTGAATGCAAGTATGCTAAAACAATGGCTTAAAAGCTATTGGTTAACGTTATCCAATATAATGCATTGCTTGACAAGAACGCTTTTACACTCCAATTAAAATCATGAAGACAAACATGTTATTTGTATTTGAAATACCGTGCGATATTGTTAACAATAAGATAGGGAACACATTTGCACATTTACAAGACAAGCTATCTGAAGCACATGTCTAAAAAACATGCATCTCCCTAGTTCTCAAACACTATATAGAAGATAAATGACATTTATATGAGTATATGAATGTATGAATAAAATGAGCCGCTTCTGCCAGTCTTAAAGCTAATGATGCATTTCAGTTTAGATGAATCATCTCTGAATGAATGAATCTCTCTCCAGCATCATCTGATCTGAAAGCCCAACACATAATTAGTAAAATGACTCAATGAAAAGAGTGATATATGCCACACATGTCAGGCTGTACTCGTTCATTGTAAGGCGTTCATAATGCCGCGCTGTTTGGAAGAGATACCGACCCGCTGCAAATGTCAAACGTTTGATAAAATCTTAATTTAAAAGTCTCTGAAGAACAACCAGTGGCGAATAAAACGTTCATGGCATTCACATCTAAGAAACATCACACGCTTGGGTGCAGTTTAAGAAAAAAATGTCTAAAAAGCGGCAAATCCTGGACAGGCTTATCTTATTAAGAAAAAGGGCCAATATAAGCCGCCCATGTAGAATCTAACTGAAGCCGTTTCAACTGTGCAAATGGAAAGAAAGAGCAAATCCTCTCATTTGTTACTTAATCAGGGAGTAATTCCTTCGAGAAGTTTGATTCCAGAATAAGTGATTGTATATTTCATAAGCGGGTTAACAAAGGAGAATTTGGGAGGTCACAGCACAGATTGGTTGTGGCAAAAGAGCAATCGGCACTTATTAAGGCATGTATCATGCAATTACTCAGTCAATGTTTATGTAAATGGTCCAAAAGAAGGCAGAGGATCTCAGATGTCCATTGTGTAGTTCACTTGTCTAGAGTACGTAAGATGCTCCAGTTTCCAGTTTACTTACACATCAAAGCATCGAACAGCGGAAGAAGTAAATTGAGTCCTATATGCGCTTAATTGAGGCGGATAATTGTTTTTAGCCGATAAGACGACGTGCATAAACTACAATGGAAACACATTTACCAAATAAATCCCTCGATGGGCAACAAAAACTCACATGACATTGCCTCAAATGAGGATGTGATTGGATAACTGGACTAACCAGCGGACCAATTGCATTGCACAGCATCTCAAATGTTGGTTTGGTCACATTCTGAAATGCCTGAATCAAAGTGGTTGGGTATAATTACCTCAAAGAAGTGTCTCACATGGTCGCGTTCACAAACACCTCTGAACGCAAGATAACATGAGCCTTTATTTCTTTTTATCTACACGCTCTGAGGCTCTGAGCTAGGAAAAAAGAGCCACAAGTGACCAATTTGTTCTCTTGACCACATGAGATGGAAACAGAGCTTTATTTGGAAATGTTTTATGCGATAATCCAACTTTGGATGGAAAAATAGCGAGTGAAACACTTTTCACTTACCCAGTGGTACTCTCAATGCACTTGTGTTGAGGGTTTTCATAAAACCTCCATTGTCATTGGCATCACAATATCAAGTCAAGTCACCTTTGTTTATATAGTGCTTTATACAATAGAGATTTTCTTTTAAAGCAGCTTTACAGGGATAAACAGGAAAAATAATGATTCAATGACGCAAACAGAGTTCAAATCTGCGGTTAAGCAGCTCTAAAAAGAAAAAAAGTGGAGGTCAGTTCAGTGTTGATTCAGTTTCATTCAATAACTGCGTAAAGATCATCAAATGTGAAACGAGTTCAATTCAGCTATAAAGCAGCTCTGTAGAAAACAGTCTTCATCAGCTCAGTTCGGTTCTTATCAAATAGTCTCAGTACAGTCCAATCAATGATACTGCATAATGTTAAGTGCAACCAAAGAAACCCAAACTCCATCGGTGACAGAAAGTTCTCCTCTGGCCAAGCGAACCAACAAGGCGCGGTTATGATTCCATATATAAGTCATATTGTAAATGGAAATCATTCAGAAAAGATGTCAAGTCAAGTCACTTTTTTTTAAATAGCGCTTTACACAACACAGGTAGATTCAAAGCAGCTTTACAGTGATCAACAGGACAATAATGATTCAATGATGCAACAGTTCAACTCTGCTGTTAAGCAGCTCTAAAAAGAAAAAAAGTGCCATTTTTCAGCTGAAAAATCGGATTTTTTAATTAATCATAACTAACATTTATTTTTCTTGCAGGAACCACATTCATATGCTTTTGAATTTTTTATGTTTCCAAACCCTTTGGCGAAAACTCGTGATTATGAGTGTGTGAGTGTATAAATAACAGATAGGGGAAATGAAACTAGACATATGTCTAGGTTTGAAAACTTGTGATAAACCTTGTGATTAACAATGAAGTAATCATTAAAACAGAGTTTGCTTCTACCTAGTAACAGAAGGGTTTGTCTATGAAGAACCAATCAAATTGTAGGGAAATTATGTAATGTATCATTGTCATTTTCGCCATGCTCCTATTCTATAAAAACTGTTGTATTCCTGTTTGCTGGTGGGATTCTCTCTGAAATTTGTCTGAGATCCTCCGGCCGTGATTAAAGCTTCTTCATGGAGGAGATCTCAGAGAACTGCTCGAGAACTCTCCCGGCCGTGATTAAAGCATTTGAAGGACATTTGCTGAAGTCTGTCTGGTTATTTTTGCTGCGCAGCAAGATAGTTAGGGGAACAAGTTAGGGATTACTAACTCTGCCGACGTCGACTGTAGATGCGCTAGAGTATAAATATTATTGAACGAGGATTGTGGACTGTAGACAAGACCCATAGAAACTAAATGTCAACTGTAGACGTTCGAGGATGTCGACTGTAGACGAGACCCAGGTAGACTTAGGTCAGGTGCGAAATAAATGAAAAATCTACCACAGTATCATTCAGACACTGCTGTCATTTTCAGTGTTATAATATGAAACATTAGATTAAAAATAATGCCTGAAAGTGAAGGACGTATGTCTATAATCCGCTGAAAAATCTATTGTAAAGCAGCTCAAGGTTGCTGTTTTGAAGGGGTTTTTTTTGTGGCCAAGCTGGGAGATCACCATAAACTATATAAGAGCAGAAACTTTATTAGCAACACATTTTATATATTGCATAATGGTGTATAACATGCAGACAACTAAAACACAATTATACTCCATGTTTCAAATGTTTGTTTTTTTTAAAGATTGTAATGCGTATGCTCACCAAGACTGCAAATATGATTAAAACATTATGTGCAACACTACTTTTGGCATGGTGTAATTTTAAAAACAATTATATGATGTATTGTATGGTGCAATATAATGTGATTCATCATGTGTTGATTGCACCTGCTCCTGCAATCACCAGCACATTACATCATCAGCACAGTTAGAAAACAGCTTGATGGAGTCGTCAAGTAGTTGCTCTCCTGCGAGCACAAAAATACACAGATCAGCTCATGTCTGGCACAGGCTTGCGTTGGTGTTGCTAATAGTAACCGCTGCAGATGGCTGTTGTTGTGCCAGTAATGGCAGGGCTGTATTTGCACTCTTTTGCCCTAAAAAGCATGGCAGGAGGAAGTCGGAAAAAGCCAAACAAGAGGCTCATTCGGAGGCAGATGGGCTGAGAGTGCGGCTCCCGTCGAGATGCTTCAGAAAGCATCGTAATGGAGACAAAACACACGAACTCGAGCGCTGGTTCGGATCAGATAACGCCACATCGCCCTCAGAAGACCCGTCCAACGGTTCGTTTCTTCCAGCTCACAAACGCTGATTAGAGACGCACAATCTGGACACCTGATGAGGGCGATTCCCTCCCCGCGCTGTGATTGGACGACGGCATGCAGGACTGTCAGTAAATCTCAATTAAAAGAACAAGCGTGCGAGATGTTAACGCTGAGGTTTCACTGTCTCCCGGAGGTGGGTGATGGAGGGGCTTGTTAGTCACTGAACGTCTGAAGTTTTGCAAGAGCAGATGTGGTGAAGAAAAAGGCCAATTATTCTCTCACAGTAATGGGTTTAAGAGGGGGACGCAGCCCACGTTCAAGAGGGCGGCGTGCTTTCAGTGCACAAGCATAAGATAACATATGTCATCTCAGGCGGTGGCAGAAGGGAAAGAAAAATAAAACGCATAGCACGTTGTTCGCGCGACTTCATTAAAGACTTTTGGTGGAGTCACACTGGGACGTTATGACTTCGCACCAATGACTGTAAAGTTTTAACAATCAATCTAATTGTATGAGAACAGTGAAGTATAATTATGGTCATCACGAATGTGCAAAACAAACAACTTTGGCAATATGAGGCGATATGACAGTGACAGGCGACGCAATGCACTGGTTAAATCCAGAGAAATCCGCAATTTTAACCATTGTTGGAAACATTATGTTGGAAACATAAGCACACAAGTAAACCATATACTGTTTTTAACAGTGTTCTAGGGGATATTTTAATACATATTGTACCTTTAAACTGACTTGAAACTAACCTGTACATTAAACTGTTTCAATGCAAACCTTCCAGCCAATCAGAATCGATTATTCAGACAGACCATGGTATGAATATATATATGTGTGTGTGTGTGTGTGTGTGTGTGTGTGTGTGTGTGTGTGTGTGTGTGTGTGTGTGTGTGTGTGTGTGTGTGTGTGTGTGTGTGTGTGTGTGTGTGTGTGTGTTTAATCTGAGAGGTAGCAGAGGGTGTCTGTGAGGACACATGGTGGCTTATGGATGAAAAAGGATGACAATCGTCTAAATGCTGCAGGACGAGAAAAAAAACTAAATTTTGTGTCAGTCTGTTCTGAGGGCCGTGACCTGGATCTCAGCGCATCAATACAGCAACAACTCATTACAGTCACGGAGAAACAAATCACCAGGAATGGGTTCTGAGCCATGACAACAGTTGCCATCTGGAAGCACAATGAATCCCTGATTTTTGGCAGACACTAAAAGACAAAAATACATGACTGAAACTCTTCCAGACACTTTCACAAACTTAAACGAAGAAGCGGCTTAGCCCTCGCATCTAAAATCATTACCGCAACACATGTGCATGCAAATTAAACATGTTTAGGACACTTAATAGCTCAAAGTTAACTTTCTAGGAGTTATTTGGTGCAAAATTAAAAGACAAAATGACCAAAATAATGAATCTAGGATGTGCACTGTGCTCTTGTAAAACAAACATATCTCCTCAAATGCAGTGCACTGCATCACAACCCTTCTCATAAACATCGAAACACTGGTCCTGGAGTTCAATCTGCAAAAAACAAGACACACCAGCTTCGCTTCTTCGGCCTCATTCATCGCTGTTGTTTGCGGGGTGAACCCTAAAGCTCTCGTCCACTTCTAAAGCTGAGCTGTGGAGACTGAACCGGGCCGAGGACAGCAGGAGGCCGAGCCGATGATGTCTCAATCCATCTCCCATCTATCCACACCATCTGCTTCCCATCAAAACACGCATTTATATCCACTTTCAGAGCTCTATACATCATCTCTGTGTCTGAATGATACAGGCTGACACTCGACTGTTTGTCGGAACAGATGAAAGTAAAAAGCCATTGCAGTAATATTTAGAGATGGTGGATGCGATGGTAAAACCAATGGGCTATTAGTATGTTTCAGGGGAAACGCATGACTGCTGCCCTATGAAGTATTCTTGCTAATGCATCGCACTGCTAAAAATAGTTTATTCATCAATATTTGTTGTGTTTTCCATTCAAAATAGCTAAACACCCTTAAAACTTGATAAATTTACTTGATGCACAATTTACAGTCTTGACATTTATGCTTTTATTTACATATATATATATATATATATATATATATATGTGTATGTATATGTGTGTGTGTATATCTATCTATCAATCTATCTATCTATCTATATATACACATATACATATGGTATATACATATATATATATGCTATAATATATGATATAGATATATATATATATATATATATATATATATATATATATATATATATATATATATATATATATATGGTAAAAACTATATGGATTTATAAAAAAATAACTAGCGCTATTATTTTACACGGTAAATGACTTAAAGTCAACATGAAATGGCATTTGCAACCTAAAAGAAAAAGCTGCAAGAGAAAATTAAATTTCCAAGAGAAAATTATTTTTAGAACTTGATTTCATCCAACATAAACTGATTGAACTGTGAAAAGTTACTTTTTTATTTCTTTGGAATAACATGCACTAATAATTTTTTAATAAAAATGATCAAAATGCATTAGGAACATAAATAGGGTGAATTCTGACTTCATGTTGACTTTGTAGGATATCATCTTCATTGTGGAAATAAATCTGCAGCTTTAAGTCCTCTGGGACAGAAGGTTTACAGACTGGCAGAACTTTTAAAAACAGATGGTATTGGAAGTGCTTGACCTGGATTGATCTGAACACGTGGCGTCCGCACAGATGGGCGTATCGGGTTGCACACTCAAGCCCAAAAATCATATGGGGTGGTTAGGGTCACGTTTCTTCTTCTGGACGTCTCTTTGAAGTTTATAACAGTGCATCTAGTATCTCAACAGAAGTACGTATGTTTCCGTATTAAAGCAGAGGGACAGACAGGACAGAAGTGAATCATGGGACACAGCGAGCGCCTGTGGGAATGACGTGTGTGTGATGGAGGTCATTTGTTCACAGTGGAACGGCTCCTGTTTCTCGAAGCGCACATCTGTGTTCAGCAGCTGTAACTAAAGCTCGCCTGCAGCCCATGTGTGAGTGTGTGACACGGGTTATACGGGACACACTCACATGTGACACTTAGTTTGCAACACAGGACTTCGGGACTACAATTAAAGTGTAAAAAAACTTTAAAAAAAACGAATAAAGGATGTGAAATGGTAAAGATCAATGCTAAAGTGTAGTCATTGCTCATGAATATTAATAACTTGATCAGATGTTGACTGGCAGTCGTTGTGCACTAATCAGCTGGTGAATTAAACAATCTGCTGAAATCTTGGCTCATGAATATTTAATAAGTCAACCGACTGGATGCTCCCGGAAGGCTACCAGGCAACATCTGCACAACCCAAGTCACATTTCACACATCATGGCTTTGTTTCACATGCAGGACGTGTAGTTTCATTCAACAGAATCAAACTATTTTTAACCTGATATACCAAAAAACCGATGTCGTAAATGACAGTCAAAGATGTTCATGCATTATTCCTGCTCCAACTTCACCAAACCTACAGCACCACGGCTACAGAAATCAGATTTTACACAACTTGCGATTGCTAGTTTTGCAGTTTCAATTGAATGCAATGCACCTCTCCATGTTAAACTAGTCCCGTCCGAATAGGGCTAAAGACAACCATCACTGCGATCAGTGTAGTCTGATTCACAAATGACTCTTATGAACCAGTTCTTTAAATGAATCACTTCACAACGACTCCTTAATAATATAAAACTTTAGATGCAATATAGAGTTTTTATATCATATGATTATATGCGAGCATAAATAATAAAAACTGGTAAATCGATGTCATCTTGATGGACAGATTATTATTTCATCATTAAAAACGGTGATATTTACAGATATTATCTTTATTTGCTGTGTTTATTGAGCTGTTTTGTCTGCCGTCTTTCACGGCTCCGGTGAACACACTGTTTATTTTGGGATGCATGCGGAATGATGAATGGAAGAGGAATGTCGGATGCATGTTGCCAAGGTAACCGTGTGATATTTACCGTGTCGTCTATGGCGGGGAGGAGAAGACAGACGAGGGGAGGACAGGTGAAGAGTGGGCAGTAATTTCAGAGGAGTCAAGGAAACACTGTAAGCGGAGAGATGGGAGAAACGTCACGCTGACCCGGGAGGCCAAGGAGATGGCGGAGCACAGGACTCAACACACACACACACACACACAAACACCGGCTCTGTCAGACACATTAAATGTCAGTGGCGTGGACAGGTCTGCCCTTTCCAGGTGGACAGAGTTAGCAGCTGAGGTTGTTTGGAACAGGAAAAATGTCTTTTTCTAGGCTAGTCTAAAGCCCTATTCGGACGGGATTAGCTTTAAAAGGGTAGATGGAGTAATGTAATTTTACCACAGGACGTCTGTAATATTAAAGGCCAATTCGCACGGGATAAGAAATCTCATTAAAACTAGCAGAAGTGGGAGAGTAACTCGATTTGCGCATCGCCGTCACTCTCATGTCGTCATGTGTGTGTTACGTTGCATCCTGATATCACGTGCGCAAAAACATATAACCTATATATATATATATATATATAAAACAGTTATGTCCAGTCGAACGATGTATTAATTAACTTCAGATTGGATTGTGTTGGTAATAGGCACTTGTCTAACGCTAAAAGATGTTTCGTGCCTCTAACAAGTGCTTTCGATCTTCTCTTGTGATCTGAATGGTGTGTGTAAAACACTTGAGTTTTGCCACAGACTCGTTCCAGCGACTAGAACGCAACTGATGCTTTTTCAAGCGCCTCCATACTTGTGGAAACCAAAATTTTCCGCACTTGACCAAAAATGCAGAAAACATGAAATGACAGAATATTTACGTACATATTTACAGCGGGTCTATTCGCACGGGATTAGTATTAGCTGAGGTAATTTTTCCGGACCTTTTTACTGAAGGTAAAAGTCGCCGTAATCTTTTCTGACATTGTCCGTGATGATCACTGAGATGCACATTCGGACGGGACTAAAATCACAGAGAAGCTCTGGTAATAATTACTTTACCCCACCTCTCCATGTTAAACTAGTCTCGTCCGAATAGGGCTTAAAGGGATACTCCACTTTTTTTGGAAATAGGCTCATTTTACAACTCCCCCAGAGTTAAACAGTTGAGTTTTACCGTTTTCGAATCCATTCAGCCGATCTCCGGGTCTGGCGGTACCACTTTTAGCATAGCTTAGCATAGATCATTGAATCGGACAGGACCGTTAGCATCTCTCTCAAAAAATGACAAAAGAGTTTAGATATTTTTATTTAAAACTTGACTCTTCTGTAGTTACATCGTGTACTGAGACCGACGGAAAATGAGAAGTTGCGCAGGCGTAATGATATGACGCAGCGCCTGAAAATAGGTCTAATAGGTTAGACAAACTTAGTCCCGGTCACGTTGGAAGTTACCGAGCTGGGGACTATTTTCAGGCGCTGCGTCATATCATTACGCCTGCTGCACCCATGGTACGGCAGCAAAGTTTCTTGATAATTACGCAGGAATGAGTATAGTTCCTAGCCATATCAGCCTAGAAAATCGCAACTTTTCATTTTCCGTCAGTCTTAGTACACGATGTAACAACAGAAGAGTCAAGTTTTAAATAGGAAAAATATCGAAACTCTTTGGTCATTTTTTTGAGAGAGATGCTAATGGTCCTGTCCTATTCAATGATCTATGCTAAGCTATGCTAAAAGTGGTACCGCCAGACCCGGAGATCAGCTGAATGGATTTCGAAAACGGTAAAACTCAACTGTTTAACTCTGGGGGAGTTGTAAAATGAGCCCATTTCCCAAAAAAGTGGATTATCCCTTTAAGAGGTTTTAAGTGGGATTTTTTTTAGGAGGTACATGTATTTTATAAGCAAAAATAGCGTAATGACAACAACAACAACAACAAAAAAACAAGGTTTTTGGGTGCTTGAAATGAGGGGGGGAAAAAGCAAGCCATTACCATAATAGATTTCGTTTGTTAGTACCAACCCTTAATTTCAGAGCTGTGAAGAAAGGGAAAGTAACCTAGTAATGTCTCCGTTTCATTCATTTAAATAATTAATTGGCTCTCTTTTTCGTGCATTCAGTCTCAAAACAACACTAGGCGATAACAGCAACATTCACATCGTCTCATTTGGCCAAACAAAAATCACACATTAATATTTAATTCTGCTCTTCAAACAAGCAACGGTCCATCGGAAAGTTTTCAAAAGCAGATATCATGAAACAACAGCGCAGTTCTATGGGACAGATACAGTACAAGATCAACCCTGGTAATCAAACCCTCAGGCCTCTGATAGACCAACACAATAATGTATTTAATGAAGGGTCGGTGCTGATGCTGAAATTCTGTTTACCGCAGCTCAGAGTTCCTAGGAACTTTGCTAATACAAAAACTTGTGCCGCTGATGGCACTATTTCATACCTACAATCCTTTCAGCTTCTGTCGGAAATTCTGAGGAAATGGATGGATATAATATTACATGCCAAGCTCTCATAAACCATGTTATTTTCCCCCCTTCTGCACTGGGCTCGCTCTCAGAGTTCGGCAAAAGTTGTCGAGACATCGTCTTTGCTGGAGACAGTGGTTTGGCAGATGATTTAGAGTTCTTGGGGCATTTCTCGCTGAAACCAGCAAACCGCCAAACATCATGTGTGCTGAGCTATTATTATTTCCACAATGCAGGATGCTAAAGCAATAATCCATGAGCATGGACCATATGCAGGACAGTTGTTTTAACACACGTAGAGAGAATTCTTAGCCATTCTTTTTGCTATTCTGAATTTCTTTCTTTTCTTTTTTTTTGTTGCAAATTGGCAACAAAATCGTTTATTTTTCCATTTCAATCATTGCGGTTCAAACTCATCCAGTCAAAATTTTGAAATAAAGAGAATTAAGGCACAGAAAGTTTGTTTATGAAACAATAATAAAAGTAGACATAAGCATCCAATAAATGTATAATTATAAAAAAAAAGTATGGAACTGAAGACTGGAAATGTTTAACTCCAAAAGAAAGTTTGAGAATCTTACCTTAGCCCATACAAAATAAATTAAAATAACAAATTAAAAATAAAAACAATCAAATATATATATATATATTTTAAATAAACTCCGCAAGAAAGTTTAAAATGTTCTTAATCCATAGAAAAAAAAGAAAAGAAAAAAAAAAGTTCAATAATTTCACTTAAATGGCAATGCAAATTACCTATTAATTGTCATTTAAGTGAAATTACTTAACCTAAATAAACAAGCTTTATAAAAATGATCATTCTAGAAGAAAATTTCATATGGCACTTAAGAGGCTTTTGCATCTGAACTCTTCATATACACTGTACACAACAAAAAAACGCTGTATTCTGGTGCCAGTCTAGTAGTTGACGTCACTTTGTAAAGAAACACTACGCGCCTATAACACATAATATGCAATATATAATATGCATTTTCACAAACTAGAGTTTTTGTTGCATGATAAACTGTATCCTCTTCAAAAACGTGCACTTTGAAACCAGTTTTCAAAAAGCTTGCGTTTTCAGGCCCTCAAAACGCCATTGTCGTGTAAATAAATGTTTCACGTTAGTCGTGTAAACGGCCCCTAAGTTGACAAGTAAACCGACCATTTCTAAATGACTTGAACTGTGGCTCATCCAATCAGATTTGACAGCAGGATCTGTTTTATAGTCTCTCTTTACAACCTGCTTCGTTGTATAGGTGTTAAATGACTGTAGCGCTGCAACACGACGCAGCAATCCTGTTCTCTTAATAATAATCGCACTGGTTAATTTCCCTGCGCTGAAGCTCGGCCTCCCGCTGCTCTGCTGTGGATCCTGTGGTGAACGCCAGGTCTCTCTGTGGGTGGATGAGGCTCTCTCCTCTACGCCTACGCCGAGCACTCATCTCTCCGGGACCAAACGCTGTGATTCAGGCTCTGTAGTCGGGTCATGTTCTGTGTTTTACAGGAGCAGGATTCTCAGAATATCTGCCTGCTAAATGTGCACGTTGAATGCATGATTCAACACAAGCCTGTGATACAGATTGTGTCAGTGTCGACCGCTGGGAACGGCTTCTTTGAGCAAGCAGATTCCCAGATTACATAAGGTGACTCCTGGAGACTAGACACCCGGAGGCTCAGGCTGATAAGAATATAACCTGGCATCTTTTCTATCCTCTCAATCATTCATGGCTTTAAAAGCCGAACACGTAGCTTGGACGTTCCCCCACGACGCGGGGACTTAATCACAAATGCGCTCGCTGGCTTTACGGATGAGCCTTGCGGACAACATGTGGATTTTCTTACGCAGTTAAAGATTTCCAGTCAGTCTTTAATCCAGAGACAAACTCTATCCCTCGACTCGGCTGTAAATGCAATGGATGACGATCAGAGAGTAAATCTACAGCACAATGATGGCTTTGGTACTATACCAGAAACTAAATACTACAGAAAACTGAATAAGTGTTAACATCATGACTCATGCAAACTAACACAAACACATACAGAAATGCAGGGAGCAAAAGCCTGTTAAAAAATAGAAAAAAGACAAATTTAAATGTTGACAAATTACAAAATTGACTGATAAAAGTTGTTTAGAAGCTGTTCACTGTTTCTATTTGATGCTGATGCATAATATTTTGTGTTACGCAGCACGTTTGAGCTTTAGCAAGAACCAATGAGATTCGTTCTCGTGTTACTCAGCACGTTTGAGCTTTAGCAAGAACCAATGAGGTTCGTTCTCGTGTTACGCAGCACGTTTGAGCTTTAGCAAGAACCAATGAGATTCATTCTCGTGTTACGCAGCACGTTTGAGCTTTAGCAAGAACCAATGAGGTTCATTCTCGTGTTACGCAGCACGTTTGAGCTTTAGCAAGAACCAATGAGGTTCGTTCTCGTGTTACGCATCACGTTTGAGCTTTAGCAAGAACCAATGAGGTTCATTCTCGTGTTACGCATCACGTTTGAGCTTTAGCAAGAACCAATGAGGTTCATTCTCGTGTTACGCATCACGTTTGAGCTTTAGCAAGAACCAATGAGATTCATTTTCGTGTTACGCATCACGTTTGAGCTTTAGCAAGAACCAATGAGATTCATTCTCGTGTTACGCAGCACGTTTGAGCTTTAGCAAGAACCAATGAGGTTCATTCTCGTGTTACGCATCACGTTTGAGCTTTAGCAAGAACCAATGAGGTTCATTCTCGTGTTACGCAGCACGTTTGAGCTTTAGCAAGAACCAATGAGGTTCATTCTCGTGTTACGCATCACGTTTGAGCTTTAGCAAGAACCAATGAGATTCATTCTCGTGTTACGCATCACGTTTGAGCTTTAGCAAGAACCAATGAGGTTCATTCTCGTGTTACGCATCACGTTTGAGCTTTAGCAAGAACCAATGAGGTTCATTCTCGTGTTACGCAGCACGTTTGAGCTTTAGCAAGAACCAATGAGGTTCATTCTCGTGTTACGCAGCACGTTTGAGCTTTAGCAAGAACCAATGAGGTTCATTCTCGTGTTACGCAGCACGTTTGAGCTTTAGCAAGAACCAATGAGGTTCATTCTCGTGTTACGCATCACGTTTGAGCTTTAGCAAGAACCAATGAGGTTCATTCTCGTGTTACGCAGCACGTTTGAGCTTTAGCAAGAACCAATGAGGTTCATTCTCGTGTTACGCAGCACGTTTGAGCTTTAGCAAGAACCAATGAGATTCATTCTCGTGTTACGCAGCACGTTTGAGCTTTAGCAAGAACCAATGAGATTCATTCTCGTGTTACGCAGCACGTTTACCAATGAGGTTCATTCTCGTGTTACGCATCACGTTTGAGCTTTAGCAAGAACCAATGAGGTTCATTCTCGTGTTACGCATCACGTTTGAGCTTTAGCAAGAACCAATGAGGTTCATTCTCGTGTTACGCATCACGTTTGAGCTTTAGCAAGAACCAATGTGGTTCATTCTCGTGTTACGCATCACGTTTGAGCTTTAGCAAGAACCAATGAGGTTCATTCTCGTGTTACGCAGCACGTTTGAGCTTTAGCAAGAACCAATGAGGTTCATTCTCGTGTTACGCATCACGTTTGAGCTTTAGCAAGAACCAATGAGATTCATTCTCGTGTTACGCATCACGTTTGAGCTTTAGCAAGAACCAATGAGGTTCATTCTCGTGTTACGCATCACGTTTGAGCTTTAGCAAGAACCAATGAGGTTCATTCTCGTGTTACGCAGCACGTTTGAGCTTTAGCAAGAACCAATGAGGTTCATTCTCGTGTTACGCATCACGTTTGAGCTTTAGCAAGAACCAATGAGGTTCATTCTCGTGTTACGCAGCACGTTTGAGCTTTAGCAAGAACCAATGAGGTTCATTCTCGTGTTACGCATCACGTTTGAGCTTTAGCAAGAACCAATGAGGTTCATTCTCGTGTTACGCATCACGTTTGAGCTTTAGCAAGAACCAATGAGGTTCATTCTCGTGTTACGCAGCACGTTTGAGCTTTAGCAAGAACCAATGAGGTTCATTCTCGTGTTACGCATCACGTTTGAGCTTTAGCAAGAACCAATGAGGTTCATTCTCGTGTTACGCATCACGTTTGAGCTTTAGCAAGAACCAATGAGGTTCATTCTCGTGTTACGCAGCACGTTTGAGCTTTAGCAAGAACCAATGAGATTCATTCTCGTGTTACGCAGCACGTTTGAGCTTTAGCAAGAACCAATGAGGTTCATTCTCGTGTTACGCAGCACGTTTGAGCTTTAGCAAGAACCAATGAGATTCATTCTCGTGTTACGCAGCACGTTTGAGCTTTAGCAAGAACCAATGAGGTTCATTCTCGTGTTACGCAGCACGTTTGAGCTTTAGCAAGAACCAATGAGATTCATCCTCGTGTTACGCAGCACGTTTACCAATGAGGTTCATTCTCGTGTTACGCATCACGTTTGAGCTTTAGCAAGAACCAATGAGGTTCATTCTCGTGGTTCAAGTAGGTACAGTTGAGCTTCTGTTTATGTTCACTGATCAATGTTATTATGTGAATAAAAGCCTAAATTAAATCTGTTCATCATATAAAGTGATCCAGTCCCTTCAGAAAATCTGGACTAAACTGCTCAATTCATATGGATTAGTTTTATGATCTCCTTATGAACTTTTTAAAGCAATAAAGTGGTTGTTGTACGGACATAAATCTCTAATGAAAGTCTTAAGGGTTTGGAACGACAGGAGTGTGAGTAATTGATGAAATTAATGTTGTCACAAATTTGTATTTGTCTCACATTTGCAACCTTTTCAGTCCTCTAATGCAGACAAATGATTCATGATGCAAAAGTGGCAAAAAGTGGCATCAGATTTCGTCAAAGGCTGTCAAAGGTATGTTTTTAAATCGCCAAAGACTTGATTAATCAACCACTGCCATCCACGGAGACCTACAACGAGGAGAATAAAAGTAGTTTGCAGAACACCCCATATCTCACAGAAACACATACAAAATTGTTTCCAGAGCAAAATAATGATCGGTTAGCACGGGAAAACGTAATACATCGTAATGATGATATAACCATAATTACGCTTTTGTGTCAACTATGCCATCGGACCACTTTCACACTTTATAATTAAAGCTCGACAACCGCTCCTCAAGTTCAGGGTGTCAATCACTGTCTGTTGAATTGCCCACTAATGGACTTCATTTGCATGTTGTGAGCAGACGAATATTTAAATAATGAGTAAACGCTTCTCAAATATGTCATTTCCTCTCAGACATCTGTAAGCAACAGACTCCAATCACATATATTAGTCTGGGAGCACAAAAGGTTTCACGAGCGGTTTCAGCATGAGCGGCCACATCCATTATGATCATTGCGAGACCACATTTCCATAGTAAAAAAGCACAATAACCATTTAGTTAGGTAATGGCCTAGTATTACCGGAATGGAAATTCACTAACCACTGTGTACTCGAGGGTTTCCACGCAAACTTTACACAAGAGCTTCGCCTGCTGTGCACTGTTGATTTTGGACAGACTTCATTTTAGAGATGCTACAACCCGCTTGAGACATATTACCCATATTCCACTCATCATACGCATGCACACAAAGCCATACATGAAGAAATAAAAAAACGTTCTCTCTTCTACAAAACACTCAAACAACTAAGCAATACTAAACTACTCACGAACATGATCTTACTAAACACCAGCTGTGTTCTAGCAGTGCTTAATGTTCATCCTATCCTGTTTGTTTTTCAAGAATAATTCATGACATTTATCATTGTAAATTTTCCCACCAAAAAACAATAGCTTATAAAGCAAGAATCATCCAGAGAGAGCATCATATTTCACACTAGTTTTATGTAGATTTATGTACATTTCAATGTCGTCCTACAACTAGAAAGATAAATACAGAAATGAAAAATGGTGTGGCACCGCAGATCATAATTTCCCAAGTAATATCTTTAACCATGTTACAAAGGAAAGCAAGATGACTGAAAAACTGCAGTTAAACGCTTAAAAAATAAAATAAATAAATCACAGGATCAACAATTCAAACCGATTAAGACAGACAAAACAATCAATATAAGTAAACAATATAAGTTACTATATCTGTATCAGCAAACAATTATTAAAACCTATTGCATATTAAGAATATATATATATATATATATATATATATATATATATATATATATATATATATATATATATATAAATTACTTTATAAAAATGCAATTTATACTTTTAAAATGATTTTGAAAACCAATTTTATTTATTATTATATATTTAATGTTATTATATAATTGCATAATATTTAAAAAAATACTTTGGACAAAATTGGAAGTAAATAACTTTAGGAACTAAAAAGTTCCTAGAAAATGTTTTCAATTTTAAAAAGAAATTCAATTATAGTTGTTACTTTGTAAAATTATATCAACATGCAATATACGGTCTACGTTCACATTTTAGGAGTTATTATGAGTGATTCCTTTAGATAGATAGATAGATAGATAGATAGATAGATAGATAGATAGATAGATAGATAGATAGATAGATAGATAGATAGATAGATAGATAGATAGATAGATAGATAGATAGATAGATAGATAGATAGATAGATAGATAGATAGATAGATAGATAGATAGATAGATAGATGGATAGATGGATAGACAGATACTGTACACTGGGTATGTGAATGTGTGCCCGTTCAGTGATGTATCGAGAAAGGAAAGGCATATTGACAGGTCTTCCTCTATTACCCCAGCCGTAACTCATGAGCACTGACTCCCAGCGATGAGAGGAACTCGCTCGCAGGGTCGAAAGAGGCTAGGGATGGTGAAAGAATGAGGCCGCTCAGCATGATGGAGATTGAGAGCTCATCAGTGAGGCATAATTGTGTGCTGCTGACTGCCGAGTGTGACATTGTGCTGTGCGCCGCAAGAAACAGCCCATTGTGTGCCGCTACACAAGGCTGTCACACACACACACACACACGCAACGGCCTTGTCAAGATCTGCCACTGTATCAAAAAGTATTATTATGTAAGTCATTCACTGCTTGCTAGCAGGGTCATAAACCGTTAACATGACACGTCCATTAACGCGAAACCCTTGAGCGAGACCATGTACGCCATATGTCCGGCCGGTGATTCTGACTCTCTGGTTCGGCTCTGAAATGGCCTCTGTTTCCTTGCTCAAGGCTCTGAAGTGAGTGATTGTACGCTCGTTGGTCACAGCTCTGCTGGATTCACAGAGGGTTGGCTGCATGGTTTTTCTGCTTTACAGACTGGATGGAAATGAGGATGGGATTAGATGAATGAATGCGTGAAGAGCTGCAAGGTACATAAACCCTAATTGGACAAGTGGAGTATTTGGAACTATAATGATTCCTTCACGTCAGTGCACACACACACACACACACACACACACACACACAAGGTATACAGCTAAATTAATTTGTTTGTAAATTAATCAGTTGAGTGAGTTGATTAAATCGGTTGGGTGGATGATATAGACATATCGCTTGTGCCATTGCTGAATGAATCAATGTTATTAAACAAATTGAGTGAATGATTTAAAAAAGACTCACTCATAAAAACAATCACTTGTTTAATTCATGAACTGAACAAAAATGATTGAGTGAACGATTCAAACGACTCGCTCATAAAGATCTACTGGAGCAACGATATAATGAATATATGCATCACAATACAACATAAAAACAGGTAATCATTTTTATATAAAAATTATTAGTGTTTTTAAGTGAGTGTCAAATTAGACGAAGGATGCTCATCCAGGAACATGTTATGCTTGTGTAAATCACGTTAAGATATTGGCATTACGGCATATTAGATTTTTATTCCCCACTTTACGCTTTGTTTGATTGCACCATGTAGACATGTGGTGTTTTATGGGCAATTTACACTTAATTCGGCTTCTGTTGTGCACCCAAATTCACCCTCAGGGACCAATAAACTATGTCTAACAATCTACAAAAGACAAATCCATGTTGAAGTGCTGGCACTTATACTAGACACGTCTAGCATAGAAAAAAAAAGTCTGAGGAATCCATCAGCCGACAACTCACTGACCGCTTCAGAGATCAGGATTAAGACGTGTTTTTTCAACACTGATTAAACACGGGGAAATCAACAGCTTCTGTTTGTGCTTTTCCTAGTGATTTGGGAAAAGAAGGGCAGGAAAATCAGAAGGGTTTTTTTTTTTTTGCAGAGGATAGAGCTGATACGAGCAAGGCCTGGGAGATTAGAGACAGATTGGCGGAGGGCGCCTCGCCAGAGCTGCTGATAAGATGCCTCCACTAGTTACGAGATGAAAGGCGCTGAGATGGAACAGCCTTGCAAAAGTGGGGACAAGACTTGGATCAAGCCTGTGGAACGAAACCTCGACATATCTGACTACCTGTGATGTGTAATGTGTACCGAGTGGCACTGATACCCAACGGCGTTAAAAAAAAAAGGGGGTGACAAAACTGCCGCATGTTGTTTGTCAGGCGTGCATCGATCACGGCTTAAAAGGAAACGTGAATTATTGATGCGTCGCACTGATCCCGTCGCATTACCAAATCTGACAGAATGACACCAATTGGTGTCTCAAGAGCCGAGCTGCTGCAAAATGAAATGCATATCCTTGACGTCGACCTGGTTTGAATGGTAAAGTAGCATTTATTGATGGAGAAAGCAGACGTGACATGATGCCGAGGACGATTTTTCCCCTCAATGAATCTCTGTTGTTGCACCACCAGGCAATAAACGTCGGTTTGCTGCAATAAGCGATTATATAAAAGGCCATCTAGATTTGTATCAGTGTGCAATTCATGAGGCTTGGCATTGTAATATCCTCACTGCTGAAAAAATGATCCACAGCACCACGATATTAATAACACGGTCGGCCAATATTAGCAATTATGTCTTGATGGATGAGTGTGTTATTGTAGGAGGCGACTGGGACCGATGTGCCGGCAGAAGCCGAAATCAAAAAGACCCGAAGAGTCGAAGGCCCAGAGAACATTTCCCTCTCTTTATGTAAATCCTTCCAGACACGCAGCATCTCCCTCAACGACTCAATTAACGGGCGCGTTTCTAAACGATGTTTCTGTGAAGACGCCGCTGCTCGATGTCTTTGTTGTTGGTGAGGGAAGCGCTGTTCTCCTTCGGGCTCAGGGGAAATATCTGAACTCTGCGTGAGTTTCGTCTCTGTTTTTTCTTTCTTTCCTTTATCGGCGATAAAAGCACAAAGGAAGAATTCAGTTGAGGATTGCGATTTAAGTGCTAACGCTATGCAGTCATGTACGGGCTCACCTTGCCTGGCTGTCGATCTCTCCTCCCTCACTCTACGTCCCCACTGAGGCTTTCAGACAATCTGACAGGGGTGCGAATGGCTACATACCACCACTAATGCGCTAAAACCCTCTGACAGAGTGGAGAATATGGACGGGTTTGGTTGAGAAATGAAAGGAAGTAAAGGGAGCTTTGAAATGCCCACGTTACGCTGAGTCTGGCGTCCCTCTGGATTATGGCAGGGAGGCCGAGGGGGATATTTCATGATATTTAAAGACCGTTAAAGTCTTAAGACATGCACACTTAAAAAAAACTAAATAAAGCACCTGGGAGTTCAAATTTAATGATGTTGGGGCCAGGGTTGTTTTTAATCTCCAATTCAATTGCGGATGGATGGATGGATGGATGGATGGATGGATGGATGGATGGATGGATGGATGGATGGATGGATGGATGGATGGATGGATGGATGGATGGATGGATGGATGGATGGATGGATGGATGGATGGATGGATGGATGGATGGATGGATGGATGGATGGATGGATGGATGGATGGATGGATGGATGGATGGAACAACAAAGACGGACAGATGGAACAACAAAGATGGATGAATGGAACAACAAAGACGGACAGATGGATGGATGGATGGACGAATAGATGGATGGATGGAACAACAAAGATGGACAGATGGATGGAACAACAAAGATGGACAGATGGATGGATGGACGAATAGATGGATGGATGGATGGAACAACAAAGACGGACAGATGGATGGATGGATGGATGGATGGATGGAACAACAAAGATGGACAGATGGATGGATGGACGAATAGATGGATGGATGGATGGAACAACAAAGACAGACAGATGGAACAACAAAGATGGATGGATGGATGGATGGATGGATGGATGGATGGATGGAACAACAAAGATGGACAGATGGATGGATGGACGAATAGATGGATGGATGGACGAATAGATGGATGGATGGACGGATGGATGGATGGATGGATGGATGGATGGATGGATGGATGGATGGATGGATGGATGGATGGATGGATGGATGGATGGATGGATGGATGGATGGATGGATGGATGGATGGAACAACAAAGACGGACAGATGGAACAACAAAGATGGACAGATGGATGGATGGACGAATAGATGGATGGATGGATGGAACAACAAAGATGGACAGATGGATGGATGGACGAATAGATGGATGGATGGATGGAACAACAAAGATGGACAGATGGATGGATGGACGAATAGATGGATGGATGGATGGAACAACAAAGACGGACAGATGGATGGATGGATGGATGGATGGATGGAACAACAAAGATGAACAGATGGATGGATGGACGAATAGATGGATGGATGGATGGAACAACAAAGACAGACAGATGGAACAACAAAGATGGACAGATGGATGGATGGATGGATGGATGGATGGATGGAACAACAAAGATGGACAGATGGATGGATGGACGAATAGATGGATGGATGGATGGAACAACAAAGACAGACAGATGGAACAACAAAGATGGACAGATGGATGGATGGACGAATAGATGGATGGATGGACGAATAGATGGATGGATGGACGGATGGATGGACGGATGGATGGATGGATGGACGGATGGATGGATGGATGGATGGATGGATGGATGGATGGATGGATGGATGGATGGATGGATCAACAAAGACGGACAGATGGAACAACAAAGATGGACAGATGGAT
>JAJAQA010000005.1:49110238-49115238 GCA_021464565.1 Rutilus rutilus
GGTGAGGGATTTACTTTGAAACAATCTTCACTCAGAAATTGCTAGTAAATTGCACAAATAATTACAAAGAAACAGTACTGAACTCAAACACAACATTCTGAAGTAGTGTTCCAATAATATATAATAAAACTCCAAATATGACTCATAATCTGTGCTTTTTCTGCAGTGGCGGATGACTTACAAAACATCTTGACAAGTGACAAGATTGACGGTTTACCCGCCTCTGTCACATGAGCTCTGCTGTACTTCGTTATTTAAATCAGTGTGTGTATTTGCATGTGTGTGTGTGTGTGTGTGTGTGTGCGCTCGCGGGTCTAACCTGGCCTGCTCCAGTTCTGCTGGTCCCACAGCTCTGGCCCTGGGCTCAGTATGGAGCCTGCAAGCTAAAGCTGAACCCTCTTGAAACTAGGTCACAGATTGATGACACAACCAGCACAGGCAACGCAACACAACGCCAGCGAAGACCAGAATCATGGGTAAGTTCTCTCCAAACAAACGCGCCTTCATGGTGAAATGTGACATTCACACTGGTTTTCAGTCAGCTGAGACACTGGATTCCTCACATGCAAATATTCAGATGTTAACCCTGAAGTTCTGAGCGCCGGAGAGACGTTCCTGTGATGACAACAGCGCCTCCTATCTGCGGTTCATCCGCATCACACCGACCTCAGGCCTGAGTAATCAAACCCTGTAAACCGTGTGCGAGATGATGAAGGATGTTGATTATTTTGTTATCGTTGTTTACCCTGTTAGTCCATATGGCGTGAGGCCTTTTTTTTTCTTTTTTTTTGTCCGCTGACGCTTTGTGTTTCTGAGAAACTTAAAATAAATGACTTTTGGCTGAAATGGAAAGTGAAAATTGGGGACAAACATCGTTAGTGACTATATATTACATTTATACACAGATAGCTGATTTAAGTTATTACAATTATCATAATTAATCTTAATATATTAATACATTTTAAATACATAAATGTTAAATACAAATAGATTTTAAATAAATAAATGTTATTATTTAAAATTAAATGCTATTATTATTTTAATTATATATAATAAACTAGTTCATCAATAGTTAATTTTAGCTATTTGATTAAATATTGTTATAGAATTGTATATTTTATTAAGTTTTAATATAATTTTATATTACATAATATTAAACAATATTTATCATTAAACTAATTTATATATAGATTCTAAATTCAAATTTTAATATAGTATATTTATAATTATAATTATGATATGTAGAGAAAGATATTTGATTTAAGTAAATTATCCATGTATTTTTATTTTATTCTATTGTATAATTAATATGAATTCATACAGAAAATAGTTTACGTGATTTATATATACAAATGTACTATTTTTTATTAAATGTTATTATTTTAATTATATATAATAAACTCATAAGGAAAATAGTTGATTTTAGTTGTTTGATTAAAATAATTATTTCATATTTAGAATTTCATATTGTATTAATTTAATAATTTTTTAACAATAAATAATAATAATATTAATTTAATTAATATTATTTTATATTATAAAATACAAAAAAATATTTATAATTAAACTAATTTATATAGATTCTAAATTCAATAATTTTATAATTATAATAATTCATTATATATGTAGAGAGAGAGATAATAGTTGAGACAATAGTATAAGTAGATAATAGTACATTTTATTATAATAACTATAATATAATTATTTTTATTTTTATTATTTAGTCAAGTAAAATCATTCAAAATTGCTGTGGCTTCAACTTCAACACAGTGATATAGTGTATTTTGCTGATCCATAACAAAACCATTTTGCCTTTATAAGTGTTGCCATAGAAACTAAAGTATTTCTGACTGTGCGGACAGCTCAGTTGTCATCTTGTAATTATGGTAATTCCACACGGCACAGCAGCGCTTATTAAAAATAGATAAATAAATAACATAACTGCTATTTTACAAACAAAATTACCAGCTATTGCCATGTTGCAGAAGTTGTCAGTGCATCTCTATTGAGAACATCAACAAACATCTCCACGTGAGTCTGTCACGATCTTCTCATGGTTTCAATTTACGACGCAAACACAAACACATGCACACAAGTGCTCCTGTCAGCTGTGTCTAATCATCTGGATAAGCAAATGCATTTACTTTTACATTTACTTGGATAAAACTAACGTTTAAAACTCAGTAAACAGCATTACGATAGCAAACACTCACGTTAGTAGACGTTAGCCAATCATAACACTGGACGTTTCCCGGTCTTTTTAACGTTTCTGTTCATTTGTGAGAGCTGGATAAGGATTTTTAATCTGATTCGCTAATGAATCACTCTGATTCAATGGTAGTTTATTCCAGCCATTAAGTTTCTATCCATTTGTGTTTGACGGATACAGATTTTTATCAACCATTTTGATTCAGACTGATTCGTCAACTAAACAAACAGATTCACAGAAAATAATTGACTTTTTGAGTGATGAATTCATCATTGTGATTATTTTTATTCATTTGGGATTGCTAGATAAAGATTTTAACCATTTTGATTCAGACTGATTCGCTTATGAATCATTCAGATTCACTGAAAAGAACCAACTCAAAAGAACAGTTCATTGAACTGACTCAAAAGAACAGCTCATTGAACTGACTCAAAAGAACAGTTCACTGAACTGACTCAAAAGAACAGTTCACTGAACTGACTCAAAAGAACAGCTCATTGAACTGACTCAAAAGAATTGAACTGACTCAAAAGAATTGAACTGACTCAAAAGAATTGAACTGACTCAAAAGAATTGAACTGACTCAAAAGAATTGAACTGACTCAAAAGAATTGAACTGACTCAAAAGAACAGATCATTGAACTGACTCAAAAGAACAGATCATTGAACTGACTCAAAAGAATTGAACTGACTCAAAAGAACAGTTCACTGAACTGACTCAAAAGAACAGTTCACTGAACTGACTCAAAAGAACAGTTCACTGAACTGACTCAAAAGAACAGCTCATTGAACTGACTCAAAATAATTGAACTGACTCAAAAGAATTGAACTGACTCAAAAGAACAGCTCATTGAACTGACTCAAAAGAATTGAACTGACTCAAAAGAATTGAACTGACTCAAAAGAACAGCTCATTGAACTGACTCAAAAGAATTGAACTGACTCAAAAGAATTGAACTGACTCAAAAGAACAGATCATTGAACTGACTCAAATGAACAAACAAACAAAATGAACATCGCTACGGCTTGCAAGCACGTTTTACTCAACATAATATTCAATATGAATCATTCAGATTCACTGAAAAGAACCAACTCAAAAGAACAGCTCATTGAACTGACTCAAAAGAACAGCTCATTGAACTGACTCAAAAGAACAGTTCACTGAACTGACTCAAAAGAACAGCTCATTGAACTGACTCAAAAGAACAGCTCATTGAACTGACTCAAAAGAACAGCTCATTGAACTGACTCAAAAGAACAGCTCATTGAACTGACTCAAAAGAACAGCTCATTGAACTGACTCAAAAGAACAGCTCATTGAACTGACTCAAAAGAACAGCTCATTGAACTGACTCAAAAGAACAGCTCATTGAACTGACTCAAAAGAACAGCTCATTGAACTGACTCAAAAGAACAGCTCATTGAACTGACTCAAAAGAACAGCTCATTGAACTGACTCAAAAGAACAGCTCATTGAACTGACTCAAAAGAATTGAACTGACTCAAAAGAACAGCTCATTGAACTGACTCAAAAGAATTGAACTGACTCAAAAGAACAGCTCATTGAACTGACTCAAATGAACAAACAAACAAACAAAATGAACATCGCTACAGCTTGCAAGTTTTACTCAACAAAAGCTCTTTAGAAATCAACAAATTGCCTATAAATAATTTAAAAATGTCTATTCACCACAGACAACTGCATGGCTTTTCCAGGCCTAGAAATTGCCATCATAATTCTAGGTTTTCAATGACTGTGGGGAGCCAAACTTTAAATTTAGACATCTTAAAGATACAGCAGCAAAACTGGCATAGTTATTAACTCTAAAGATCAAAGAGAGAATGGAAAATAAAATAAATAAATAAAGATTGGAATAATATTATAGATCACCCAAAAATGTAAATCCTGTCGCCATTTAGTCAACTTATTTCTTCAAAAAAATGTAACAAGCAAAAAAAATAATTAAATTATTCCCTTTAGGAGTGGAAATAAATTATGAAAATGCTCCAAAAGTGCAGAACATGGTCTTTTTTCCATCATCTCTATGCAAATGTGTACCATTACATCTCAGATAAGCAGAAATCTGCAGCTAAAGCCCATTTAAACCCATGTAATACAGCAATAGTTGTAGCTGTTAATGCCCACTCAAACATGTCAACAAATCCCTGAGCAGTCGTACGGGCAGAGCTCATAAAAACATGGTGTTAGGGACCAAACACACACACACACACACAACAACAACAACAACCAGATGTGCTCTTAAAAACAATGCTAATGATCTAAAGCCTCTGCTGAACGGCATATATGAACACATCTGTGTGCTGTGTCTACACCCATAAGCCTGTTCATCAGATCAACAGATTCATCATTCACACTCGGACACATGGGTTCAGTGACAGACTGAGATTGAGTCTTACCTGCTCAGATGACGAGGTGATCGGGGTCGACGTGCGAAAGGAAGAGAGAAACACAGAGAGAGTGTGTGGTTAGTGCTGGAGTCTTGAGAGGAAGGTAACACACAAATCAACATCACATCGGCTCAACACTGCCCTCACCTGGATCTCATTACACATGCAGGATTCACCGCAGTCATGTGATACCTGAACATGTAGAGATACACCTGACATTATCTGAAGGACGTGCGAGTGCGAGTGTGAGTGTGTGTCCCCAAAACAAACACTGGTATTATACTAGGGTGTTTTGAGTAGTTTTCTGGTTGTTGCTATGCAGTTGCTAGGTGGTTACTTACAAGTCTCTATTGTATTCTGGTCTTGGGTCCTTTAATGCAAG
>JAJAQA010000005.1:49117738-49145238 GCA_021464565.1 Rutilus rutilus
TTGGAGCGGGACTTGCTTAGTCACGGCAGTGTAAATTCTGCTAAAAACGAGCCAACATCCTCCTCCGCAGGTTCAGTCAAAAGATCTCAGCACTTCTGCAGATGATTTGTAAGAACCTCCTCCTGTGATTTATGAATCACATTCATCAGTTTCCACACGGCACAGCTTCACTGAATCAGTTCAATGGAATCAATTAGGGAGTTTGAATCATTTTATCTTGCTCAACTCTATAGATTAGCATATAGTTCCTTCGTTTAGACAGACACTGCACCAAAATCACTCAACAGATACACTCCTGTCAGAGCGACAACACACCAGACCCCGAAGACACACACATTTCCCATCACACCCTGCAGACTGCGGAGAGAACAGCTGCTCGGAGTCAGGACACAGTCGAAATATGTGCCAAACCAATCAAGCTAAATGAGCTGTGCGCTCGCAATGCATGCTGGGAAAAGCAGCACTTCAGAGACACAGCCACAGCGCTCATTTTTACACACTTCTCTGTCTTTTGATGAAAATGTCTTCGTTAAATCATGTCATTGTCGTCAAAGTTTAAGCATCAAAGAGTCAGAACAACAGTTACGATCTTCTTTTATCCTTTCGCTGACCATGTGACTACAACCCAAATGTGAGATATTCAAGCCGACCAATCAGATCATTACAACTTCCCCCATTCAGATCATTACAACTTCCCCCATTGTACTAAAGGTACACACACATCTTGGCGTTCAGGCCTTGATCACTATCAGCCCGTCGGTGCCTTTAGGGGTCAAATGGTCATTGGGGAAAAGAGGGGGTGGAAAAAGGTTTACATGCAAAAGGAAGAAAATGTGTGTAAAATGTGTGTAATATATATAAACATATACATATAATAGATTCATAAATACATATACACTAAAAACATAAAAACATTTAAATATATTATAGAAACGTATTGTTATATTTTATATAGAATAACATATTAATAAATTTTTTATAAAATATTTTTATATATTTATTTTGTAAAATGCAATAATTAATTTTCTTCATATAAAATGCTTATAATTTTAATATATAATTATTTAAGTAATCAATATAAAAACATTTAAATATATTATAGAAACGTATTGTTATATTTTATATAGAATAACAATACATTTTTATAAAATATTTTTATATATTTATTTTGTAAAATGCAATAATTTATTTTCTTCATATAAAATGCTTATAATTTTAATATATAATTATTTATGCAATCAATATAAAAACATTTAAATATATTATAGAAACGTATTGTTATATTTTATATAGAATAACAATGCATTTTTTATAAAATATTTTAATATATTTATTTTGTAAAATGCAATATTTTTTTCTACATATAAAATGCTTATAATTTTAATATATAATTATTTATGTAATCAATATAAAAACATTTAAATATATTATAGAAACGCTTGGTTATATTTTATATAGAATAACATATATTAACACATTTTTAATAAAATATTTTAATATATTTATTTTGTAAAATGCAATATTTTTTTCTACATATAAATTGCTTATAATTTTAATATATAATTAATATAATTATTTATCTAATCGATATAAATGTATGAACATAATTAACAATACTATCATTAATATAGTCATTTAAAAAAACGATTTATAATTGAAACTGTCCTTGTGAAAATGCAGTATCAGCGAGTGTTCAGAGAGCATTGCTTTATTGTTTGTACAGTTTTGGGTTATTGCGTCACATGCAGTGTGTTTGAAGACTCTCCTCTTTCCTACAGGAAGAGTGTGGCATGAATGATGATTTGCTGTGATGCTTCTCACCTCACGCTAATCGGCGTCAGCAAGGGCAAATCTATCTTTAGCATCTCAGAGTCCATACATCATGCTTTTCTGATGTGGAGGACAGAGAAAAGAGCTGACCCTCTCAACACCTGCGCATACGATCACACACTCTCCGAATCACTTCATACTGCGTGTTGAGACGACAATCAAAATGAAACTGCTCTCACGCTGATGACAGACTTCTTCGGGATCACATTAATCATATGCAATAAGACCAGGAAACGTATATTAAGAAAGTAAACTCATTTGTTTTTTATTTTAAATAACAACTGAGAGTCATTTGCTGTCCAACACAACCTGAATTCTCCATCTCAGATGATTCACATGAACATTTGTTTGCTTTAAGCCTGTAATTCAAGCAGCCCTGAGCAGTTAGAGGAAGACAAACAAGCTTAATAAAGCAGGATCTTTGATCAAACTCTATTGGAATCAATTATGGATTACTTGATCTTCCAGCAAGGAACGCTAATAGAGCTATTTCAGTTTCTGTGGAGCTTTTTATTTCAGTTAGTATGTTCCCCAAGAAGACAGATGCCTAGGTACCATTTAGTACGATTCATTTGATATTACAGTATTTATTAATATTTTGAATTAGTTTTTATATTTATGTTTTCCATTCTCATATTTATTTTACTTCAACTTTTAATTATAAATTTTTTTTTGCTGGTTTAAATAGTTTTTGTTGTTTTATTTATTTATGTTATTCCAGTTTTAGTTTAATTATTTTCTTTTAATATATTATATATTCATATATTTTAATATATTATTAATTATTTTGGCAGCTAACTGAAATACAACATGTAATTTGTTTTAAATATTTGACTATTTCAGTTCATGTTTATTTTATTTAAATTATTTAAACGTTTTTTAATTGTGACAATTAATGACAATAACAGGCAGACAGCAAAATCTTGGGTTACACTTTATTTTAAAGTGTCATTGTTACAGTGTAATTATATATTTAACTACTGAGTAATATTAATTAACTACATGTACTCACTGTTAGGGTTTGGTTGAGGGTTAGTTGCATGTACACTGTAAAAAATGATCGTATTTTAACAGTAAAAGACTGTAAAAATGCTACAGTGAAAAACTGTTAATTGGTTAACAGAAAGTTTCCTTACTATATACGGTAAATAACTGTGATAGATCTAACGGTACATTTAATGTAATTTTACTGTAAAATACCATTACATTTACAGTTTTTGGAAGTAAAAACGAACAAGTGATTGTATAATTTACAGTGAAAAAACGTAAGTTGACATTCCCACAATTCCCTGCGTGACACTTCACATTTGATGTATTTTTGTTGAAATAACTATGTTTCGTCATAGTTTTCTTAGTTTTTTATAATCAGTTATGCACATTAGGGTTTTATGTTACATTTAATGTTGTTAAATTAATGTTTATTGTATTTTTAAAATTTCATGTGTGTTACCATGATGGTGTTTAATGTTTGTGTGAATGACACTGTGCACCTTCTACATATATTAACTTTCTTGTGGAAGAACTACTTGTGATTAGCTTTGATTAATCATGTGACTCATTACTGCTGTGATTGTAGGTTTGTCAGTGTAATACTATTGTACAAAACAGATATTAATACTTCAACAGAATGATGAATTCACATGTTTAAAATGTTAAATTTACATGTTACTCCGTAAGTATGTTTACGGTTTGATGTGATTTTTACAGTATTGTTCTGGTAACCACAGCTGCCAGTTTTTTTCCGTAAAAACAACGGGATTTTTTTTTACAGTGTAATTATGCATAATTTACTGTTATTACTATGGCAAGTACATGTAACAAGGACACTGTAAAATAAAGTGTTACCAAATCTTGTGCATTCCCTTAGAAAACAGTCCCAAAACTGCAGCAATGACATCTATCACTAGTTTCGACACCATGTTTTTGGGAAACAAACTAGTAGCGTTGCAACGCTCTGTGCACACAGTTTCTCTCTTTCAAGGTTTCATAACACAGTTTTCAGCAGATTAATGAACGTGTAAGTGGATAAATGTGTGCATTCAGGAGCGGGGTGTGTTTCATTCCTGAGGCGGTGACACAACAGCGCTCAGGCACAGAGGGAGGTCAGCGTTGGGCGAAGAGGTTAATATCAGCTCAGAGCCCCGAAACAACAACTGGTGAATGATTTAGTTCATTTGCTCCACTGTGTGCGGATCTGCAAATTGCACGTCTCGTGGAACGTGGGCAGATTCCTGGAAAAACCTCGAGGAACGACAGCGAACGAAAGAAATATCAATAACCATAAATGGCATGTTTAATCGTCCTCATTCTCCTTCAGATCCGTTCTCATTCCTCTTGGTTCTTATGGAATTACCTTTGTGCCAATGAAAATGAACATAACTTTAAGAAATTAATGCAAATATAAATTGAAACTGAATAAAATATCTGTGAAACTGAAGGGGGGGGAAAAACACAGTTTTTAATACACTGCATGTTTTACTAACTGTTTGAACTGCTGATCTGAACTTACAAATGCGCTTCCAGACTTTTCATTTATGCTTCTGAAGTTTTCGTTTACTGAGTTTTCATTCGCCATTCTGGCACATTTCTCTCGTGGGGGCGGGGCTAGCAGCAGTGTGTTCTCATTGGCTACTGAGTTTCTGATTGACAGATTCTTGACCTGTAAGTGAAGACGTCAGTGTTGTGTTTACATATGTGGATGTGAGTGTCTGTAAGCACAGCTTTCTATTTCATTTTAGTGATATAAAGTTCATATCTGTATTTATCTGCTATTTATCAGTTTCAATTTATACTAACTAATTTCATTCAACTAACAAAGACACTCACGTTTCTCTAATTACAGGGGTAACAAAGGTTTACGTGGCTAATTCAAGGACGGGAAACAACTGAGAATGAGTAAAGATGGCTGACTAGTAACAGGCTATTCGATTAGACAAGTGAACGAGCGAGTTTACCAGAATAATCTGTGGACTTTTAGGCCCGGTTTACACCTAAGATGCACCTAGCAGCAGTGTATTCTCATTGGCTACTGAGTTTTTGATTGACAGCTTCTTGACCTATAAGTGAAGACGTCAGTGTTGTGTTTACATTACAGTGTCCGTAAGCACAGCTTTCTACTTCATTTTAGTGATATAAAGTTTATATCTGTAATTATCAGCTATTTATCAGTTTCAATTTATATCTGCATTAGTTTCTTGAAAAGTTACGTTCATTATTATTGGCACAAAGGTAATTTCCACAGGTTCTGAGATGCCGAAAACTGATTCAATCTTTCATCCGACTGTTTTGACCGAGCAGTTACGGGAAATTGGAGCCGTCTGTGGGCTCGCAGTAACAGACGCTCTGTTATTACGCTGATAAAGTGGCTTAATCATAACACTGAGAATCATTATTATCAGATTATGATTAGAGTATAATCATCTCTGATGACCATCCCCGTGGAAAGCTAAAATGATTACGTTACATAAATATGTCTAATATGGATCTGTTTATACAATTTATCAGATGATTTCATCTAAATGTCACTTAAATGAGCATTCAGAGTGGATCAGAGTTTTAATGCAAGAAACAGACATGCAGAGAACGTCCCAATTCCATCCTCCACTCGTTATAAAGTCAATAAAAAGCAGAATGGCTCAAAAAGCAGCAGCTGGCCGGGAAGCGGAAGAAGAAACGATTTCGTAAACATGCCCTGTTGTTTACAAAGGAAATGCACATGTGTTGACTAGTTAAGAGTGTGTAAATGTGGGTGTGGATCGACCCACGGCTCTGGGATGACAAACTTGGCTTGATTGTTAAAAACAACACAGCTTGTTCTGCAGCGCACAGGCGCAGAGAGTTAAACAAACATTTAGAGCATGAAATCTGGGCGACGGTTAAACGAACGCACAAACAAGTTACTGGTGAATCACTAATTAGTCATGCAACTAACAAAGACACTCACATTTATCTAATTACAGGGGTAACAAAGGTTTACATGGCTAATTCAAGGACGGGAAACAACTGGGAATGAGTAAAGATGGCTGACTAGTAACAGGCTATTCGATTAGACAAGTGAACGAGCGAGTTTACCAGAATAATCTGTGGACTTTTAGGCCCGGTTTACACCTGGTCGATCGGATCACAAGTAGACGAGGTAAACACATTCCCGCTTAAACCTGGTGTTTAAACCTGACTCTTTTGTCCACTTTCATCCACTTCTGTCCTGATTTCTTCAAGGGGAGGGTCTATGGGCCGGTAAATGTAAGGGCTTTTTCAGATCTTTTGGTACTTTTTCATATTCAAACCAAACTCAGGTCTTCAGCCGACAAAGTTTAAATCCCATCTGACTCGAGCTCTTCCTATAATGTTCACGCATTTGGTCAGTAGGCGGAGAGTAGATGGTCTTTTGTGGCTGTTTGACCACATGAACGCATCTACACTACGAAAGCAATCCGGTTAAATGCGTTTTTGACTACTTCTGGAAGTGGTCGGAAGTGAACAAGCTCAAAAAGTTTGTGATCGGATCGCATCTTCCACTTGTGATCGGATTGACAAAACGCTTCTAAATGCATTTTTCCACAAATTGTGCTGGCCTAGTAAAAAGTTTAAATAGTCAAAATATTTCTTTTTTTAAAACATTTTTAAACAAATACATCTTAAGAAGACTATCCGATTGAAGATTGGTGGACAAGACTAAATAGATTAGCTGTAAAAGGCATCCTTAGCCATTAAGACACTAGTTTAAAATATGTAAGACCCCGTTTATACCTGTATTTAGTCCACTTATCCAATTGACATTTTTTCCTAAAATTGTGCAGCCCTAGTAAAAAAGAAAAGAAAAAGAATATATATATATATATATGCTTTTTAAGAACATTTGTAAACACAAATACATCTTAAGAAGACTATCTGATTGAAGATTGGTGGACAAGACAAACTAGATTAGCTATAAAAGGCATCCTCAAATCCTTAAGACTGGCTAGCCATTAAGACACTAGTTTAAAATATGTCGTTTGCATATCTGCATCCAAATCTGAACCAACAACCTCTCAGTTACCAGCCCAGATGCTTTACAGTGACGATGCATGACCATTTCCACTATATATATCAGCCTTAAGCATTTGCTTTAGCCGTCTGCTACAAGAAGAGAGATGTTCCAGCCGCCCCTTCAGATTAAGAGAATAATGTCTTCATCCCTCTTCCAGGCTGTTATGTAAGACAGAGATCGCAAGCGTCCGCTCCCTCCACACAAACTCCCTCCCATCATCCCGCACAGGTGATGAACGACGTGCACATGCAGACCAGCGTTTAGCAAAGAGAAAAATTCCCATTTCGCCCGTCCTCAAACACACAGAGCTCTCGTTCCCCAAAGCGTTCTCCCTCCATCATTGGCGTTTCCGGGCATTAGCATCGCATGATTAATCCTATCTGCGATACGTCGTGTTACCAGACAGCAGGACGGATGGAAACGCACCTGTTGCGCGATCGAGCTTCAGTATTGAGACGCACCATCAGCAATGCATCAAGACAACATGGTGCAGGAACATACAGTCAAACCAAAATGTATTCAGACACCTTGCTATCCTAATTTGCATAAATTAACTATAGTGTCCTGCACCCACTAGTAAAAAGATATCAAAAGTGATATATGGTGTCTGAATAATTTTTGGTTTGACTGTAGGCTGTAAAAAAATATGGACATAGTGTCCGTGACGTCACAACAAAGGTTTCTGAAGAGCATTTTTGAAGCCAAAAGTGGGAGGAGCCGGCCGTCGCCATCTTGGCAGCGCGTCACTCCCGGATAAACGAAAATGGGCAATTTTGTGAGGGTTGAGAGGGTTAACGAGGCAGATTAGCTGAGGTGACGTGACGCTAACAGACAGCAGACAAACGGCTAATAGTGACAGCAGCGGCAATCCACCTGTCACTCAAGTGGCCACGCCCTTAATTATGCAGAACTTTAAGGCTTAATATAATTTAAACGGGTGAGTTATAAAAAAATTCACCCCCCTCACAGTTGTCATGAAGGGCATATTTTTTCTGCTGTAAAGTTGGGCATATAAACATGGGGGTCTATGGGATTGACTCTCTTTTGCAGCCTGTCTCTAGTGGCCAGTCGATGAATTGCAGTTTAAGTCACTTCCGTGTTGGAGTCAAGAGAGAGACCGGAAGGTTGCCACTTGTGCAGGAATGAACATGGTTGCAGGGTCGTTTCGCACAGTATCGCAAACATGCACATGTTAGCGTTGGACTGAAGTCGTGGACTGAGTGTCTGGTGTTCAGCTCAAGAGGGGACGAGTCCGCCTGTTCCTCCATGAATAAGACATGGAGACAAATGTTCTCACATTCAGCCCTGCCAGAGCAGACTCACTCTCTGATGACTTATATGAATCAGATTCATGTTCTGCGCACTAGTGCTAGTGTTCTACTGAAACATGGCTTTAATGGCCGCTAATGACACCAATTTCGATGGCAGATACATTGCTTATTAGTGAATGCAAATATGCTGAATGAATAACACTTATTAGTTTTCTTTTCTGAATTATCAGTATTGTCCACCCAAAAACAGCCAGTCAAAACTCCATAGCAAATACCCAGGATGCCCTAGAACACATATGGCCATCAGTCAAACCTCATTAACAACCACCAGAATGTCCGGCCAAATCAACAAAACACTGACAAAGCTGTTGACCGATTTTGAAAGTGAAAAGTTAATATTTGAAGTAGTGGGATGCAACAAAAAGAGGAGATTTACAAAAACGTGATTGTGAATGACTTGGAGCTGCACAATTAATCGTTAAAGGAGTCATAATGTAGAAATTTCACTTTTCCACGAGAATCAATGTATGTTATGATTGCATAATGATTATACACTGGCCGGGAAGCCGATATTTAAAAGTGAAGCGTTTGTTTACCTCAGGGTTTGTAAAATAGGCCACGTGCACGCGCACGAAAAAACGAGATTTTGATTTCTTCCCCCTCTTGACGTCAAGACGGGGGAGGATATACCAAATATGGACACCGCAAACCTATGCCGCGGGAAGCCCGCCCCTCTCCCCCTCCGATTCAGTTTAGTCGACTCGAGAAAGATGGAGAAACCGAGTGTAGCCTACACTTGAGATGCTCTGTGGGTGACTGCCACAAACAACATGCAAATGTGTTTTATCTACCAAAAACGGACGAAACTATCAGGAAACAGTGGATGAAATTCATTTTTAATGACGCTGTCCCAACAACTCTTTCAAGTGGCGTATCGTTAGGTGTGTGTGCTAAACATTTTACACCGGAATCATTTACAAATTTGGGGCAATATCAGGCGAACTTGGCCTCGAAGCTCCGTTTGGGAAAAGGTGCCATCCCAACCATCAGGGACTTGCCAGAAATTGAAAAGGTAAGACTGTGTTTTTATTGCTCTACTGTGGTTAACAAATAGCAGCTAACAGCTAATGCGGCTATTGTATGTAACGTTACCTTCGAGGTAAACACGGGGAATGGACTCTACGAATGCTAGCCACATCTTTCCACTTTGTTTTACACTAGCAGCTACAGTAGTGACGGTACAGGAGTCCATGCTCAGTGGCTAAAACTGTTTAAATGCAAGTATAACATCACGTTGCATGTCTAAAGAAGAAACATATTGAATGTCTAAATAACCACAACGTGAAACAAGGCAAAAACACCACATGATAGTAAAAATCTCAAAACCACTGTAAGCTGATTAAAAAAAAAAACTACATCTCCGTTAATGTAATCTACATTAAATAAAAGGTAAATTTATGTGGGAGAAAATAGCAACACACGTTTTTGCTCGAACTGATGTTAATGTATGTCTCAGTCAAAATGATTGTCTTTACCATTCAGAGACATCTTGATGTAGACGTGCATCCAACAACTCTACATCTTCCCTTTCCAGCTCTGGTTCAGAGTCCGGCTCAAACATGTACGGTTGAATCCCATATGTCGCGGCCGGGTCGGGTTCTGACAACTTGCGCCATGTCAGTTTGTAATGATGCTGAAGTTACCTGCGTGTCAACCCCCCTCCTTCCTGCAACCAATCAACGCGCCCCTCATTTGCATTATTATAATGACCGTCCACGACAGCCAAAACATCGCATCAGATCTCGCGAGACAATAATGCCTTTAGAAATAAGGGTCTGAGGGGCTCTGTGTTGATTTTTTTTCCACTTTTCTTTTTTAGAAGTGCCTGAAAGACTATAATAGAGCATTGGGTACCAAAGTTAAAACAACATTATGACTCCTTTAAAAGATCGCGATCTCATTCAAACACTCAATCTCTTTCTAAAATGACAACAATTCGCCTGTGTGTGTCAATTAAACCTTTGACAATCACAGCGAACATTCAGATCTGTGTTGGCGGAGAGAGCAGTTGTCATGAATAGGTATGAAACAGTTTCTCAACAACACAATATCATTATTTATGCGTTACAATAATTCAAATTATCACAGAAGGACTGGGATAAACGTTTATAGTTTGGATATAAATCACCTTTTGAAACTAACTTGGCGCTTTAAAGGATACTCATTTTTTTTTTGGAAATAGGCTCATTCATCAACTCCCCCAGAGTTAAACAATTGAGTTTTACCGTTTTCGAATCCATTCAGCCGAACTCCAGGTCTGAAGGTACCACTTTTAGCATAGCTTAGCATAGATCATTGAATCGGACAGGACCGTTAGCATCTCTCTCAAAAACATGACCAAAGAGTTTCGATATTTTTCCTATTTAAAACTTGACTCTTACGCAGGAATGAGAGAATAGTTCCTAGCCATATCAGCCTAGAAAATCACAACTTTACATTTTCCGTCGGTCTTAGTACACGATGTAACTACAGAAGAGTCAAGTTTTAAATAGGAAAAATATCGAAACTCTTTGGTCATTTTTTTGAGAGAGATGCTAATGGTCCTGTCCGATTCAATGATCTATGCTAAGCTATGCTAAAAGTGGTACCGCCAGACCCGGAGATCGGCTGAATGGATTCGAAAACGGTAAAACTCAACTGTTTAACTCTGGGGGAGTTGGAAAATGAGCCTATTTCCCAAAAAAGTGGAGTATCCCTTTAAATAACGATTGTCTCAATGACATTGTTACACCAGTAGGTGGCGACAAGTGACTGTTAAAAATGTATTTGTTATAGAGATTCATTCAAAAATGCTGATTCATCAGGTAATGAAACAAGTGAAATCATTGAATCATTAATTCAAAGTGTTTTTTTATATAATTCGTTCAGATTAATTAGCATTTTGTCAGAACCTTTAGTAAATTTCATGATATTTTGTTTAGTTGTCTGTTCAGAATCACAGGAGAATCGTGATTTCTGTATAAAAAAAAATCATGATTCACAATTTATCGATAATTATGCAGCTCTAGAATGACGACAGCGGTGATGCCCTAAAGGAGATGAACTTGAAGACAACTTTTCTGAGAGTTTCAAAGAGTCAGCCACAACATAAAAGCTAAAAAAACTAGCTAATCTGATCTCTAATTTCAAAATCGACAAAAATTGGTCTGACCGATATATCATCCTACCACTAGTCCATATGCATGTGCACTTGCACAGAGCCAAAACTACAAGAGTCCCCCTGGATTTGTAAATGCAACAGACCTGAGGACAAACAGAAGCTGCACAAATACAAGTGGCACAAAAGCAGCAGCAGGGGGCGCCGGTCCAAAGAGCTGCGTCACCAACATCAACTGGCTTTGCAAACGATTATACACAGCTTTATTCCTATTTACCCTCTGAAAAATTATGTAAATAAAGAACAATCAAGCAACAGCTGATGCAAGATGTGCAATGAGCGAAGTAAGACGAAGCTGAACATCTGAAGCGGACCAGCTGTCTGGAGGAACATCACAAAGACGAGCCATCGTTCATGAGACCTATAACTGTTGGCATCCTCATATGGGGTTAGAATTGTTGCATTATTCCTAATAAATAGATTAAGATCCACAAATAAATGTAAAGAGCTTCACAAAAATGTATAAAATTCACAAATGAAAAGATTAAGATCCACAAATAAATGTAAAGAGCTTCACAAAAATGTATAAAATTCACAAATGAAAATATTAAGATCCACAAATAAATGTAAAGAGCTTCACAAAAATGTATAAAATTCACAGATGAAAAGATTAAGATCCACAAATAAATGTAAAGAGCTTCACAAAAATGTATAAAATTCACAAATGAAAAGATTAAGATCCACAAATAAATGTAAAGAGTTTCACAAAAATGACTAAAATTCCCCCAAAAATAAAATGAGATTTGCAAATAAAAAAAATATTTCCAAATGTTTTATTATTTTACAAACGCAACTCTGCCTGGCATTTATTTGTGAACACAGTGCTTTTCTAATTTAACACACAGGATTTATATATAGACGTCGAGCACGTCTCTCCTTTCAGTGAGATTCCTCAAGCTAGGAAAGCCTGTGGGACACGTACACACAATAACTCACACTAAGACTAAGACGTATAAACAAGTCTAGACGCATTTTGAAAAGAGTTGCGAGCAGGTTGAGCGAGTGCGATGGATTCACAAACACACTCTCGGGTAACTAGAGGACGGAAAAATCCATGTAAATAACGGGATGAAAGGGCGAGGGCTCCCTCGTTCTCGCCACCACAACAATGAACATGTTTCTATGACACAGCAGTGCTGACAAATCCACTTTTGAAAAGCCACAGCGGATCGCTTTCCAGAATCACCCCACCGCCCTTCAGGAATGTGACAGCATTCGGCAAAGCGTCCCGAGCTGGAAACACGACAGTCGCACCGAAGTGGCGAGGCGAGCTACTCGTGTGGGTGAGGTGAAAGCCCTCGATGGAAACCATACATGGATGCGCACCGCAGGGGATGCTGGGAACAAAAAACACCACTTACAACACAGATAGAAGTAACATTAGAGGAATATCTTGTATACCTTTCAAATCTGGTGTACGGCGGCCATAAAATAAGTATTTGGACACTTAAAATGTATTAATGTCATTACACAATATAACACAATTCAATACATACATATATACATATATATTGTCATATATAAATGAATGCAATATGATATTCTGTCATATATATATATATATATATATATATATATATATATATATATATATATATATATATATATATATATATATATATATACACACACATTGTATATAATGCTATGTTATGCATTTTGATTTAATGGTTTATTAAATAATAAAATAATAACAAATTAGTAAATAATTTAATTAAACTTAATTAACTTTTCTATTTTAATATATTTTACACATTTTTAGTTCAAATATATATATGTGTGTGTGTGTGTGTGTGTGTGTGTGTGTGTGTGTGTGTGTATATATATATATAGACACACACAAATATACACACACTGTTTATAATGATATGTTATACATTTTGATTTAATGGTTTAATAAATAATCAAATAATAACAAATTAGTAAATAACCTAATTAAATAACTGTTTTGTATTTTAATAGCCTATATTTTACACATTTTTAGTTTAGTAACAAATTTCTAATGTTGCAAAGTGTGCTATTTTACTTTCAAATAAATGTTATTAATGTTTAAGTTTGGGGTATATTTATATATATATATATATATATACCAAAAGTTAAACATTAATAACATTTATTTGAAAGAAATATAGCACACTTTGCAACATCAGTCTGTAACTTGGTTTGATACTTTGTTATATTGTAACATTTATCAAGTGTGTCCAAATACTTTTTGGGGCAACTATAAATAATCTAATAAGAAAAAATGATGATGAAAGTTGCTTTTCAAATGTAGGAGCAAGAATATGAAACACAGAAGATCCCCAGTGGATGTTTCAAAGAACAGACACTTTAAACAACCACCGATTTGTGCGGATTCATGTACTCTTGGTGTCAAAGACTGAATTTACGATTTGAACACCACCCAGTAAGAGTTGTAAATTCCAGTAGGAAACTTGGGACGTTTAGCCGTGACTTTCGCCGTCTGAGGCCTTATTTTAATTACGGCGGATCCTAAGTGTGATTGATTGCGAGTTGTAATTGTGAAATGTCAAAGGTACGATTTGGTTTGCTCACACTTTGTGTACAGTTGATGAATAATAGCGATAAAGCTTGCAGAAAAACACGACTCGTGCCAAGCGCTAGGCCACGGCTCTGAGCCTAATTGTGCATATCTGAATTACAGCCATTAGGAGTAGAGAAAGAAGAGCTAAAAGACTGTTGCAGTCGTTCAAGGACAAACAAAAGACAGCGCACTCGGATTGTGAGAGCGAGATGACATGAAATAAACATTTTCTTTCTCACATACACACACACACACACACGATTGCTAAAGCGGAAGGAGTGCTGAATATTAAACACCCCACAAGGGAGGCCATGATCACTCCTTCAGCAGTATGAAAGCAGGAACTATTAGCGTAATGAGGGTTAAGAGGACATATTTACACTTTAAAGCATCTTATTTTCCCCACTGAAGTCCATTTAGAAGGTTAGTCAAGGTTTCAGGCACCAAAAACAATTTAGTTTTCCTGACCATTATGAATACACAGATTGTCTTTGCTGCTGTATACGGAAATGGGTGATGCCGCTAAAAAGCAATCTATTGGTTATTTATGTAAAATGTGTGTTTTTGTTGTGTGAAGACAACAATCAATCAGATGAGCTATAATTTCAACCAAAAAGTCATTATAGCCAATTAGATTCAAAATGTTTAATGCAAGAAGCAAAATAATCATTAAAAACTATAAATGTATAATCAAATCGATTTAAAAAAATATATACTCATGGCTTAATATTCAACTTTATATTTTTCTTTTTTTTTCGTACTAAAGCACTAATGGAAATGTCACAAAGTTTTAACATTTGAATCAGACTTTTGAAATCAATTCACTGAAAGTTTGAACTGATTCACAGAACTGAATCAAACTCCAAAACACACTTTTTGCGAATGCAAAGTTAATCTCAATGTTATATAAGCAAAATAACTGCATGCATAATGTGAATATTTCATATATATATGGCTCAGCCCTACATGTAGACATAAATGACCTGTGTTATGATTGTTTGAGTGTAGTTCACACTTCTGATCATTACTTCGAGACAAACTTTAAGTTGGCTTGAGAAAGTTTGGACCAGAACGTTTTTTTTCCTAGGCGGTTGCTAGGATGTTATGGATGGTCGCTATGCTGTTGCTAGGGTATTCTGGGTGGTTGCTATGGTGTTGCTAAGCGGTTGCTAGGGTATTCTGGGTGGTTGCTATGGTGTTGCTAAGCGGTTGCTCTGGTGTTGATACTGCGTAATCATTAGCAATGAGTCGTTCATGAACGTGACAAATGAACGAAAGACTCGGAAGGTAAAGTCATTACTTATGTTCCCTGTAAATTATTTTTGCCTGCATTATAATGATTTCTTAATTCAGAATATGATCAAGATTGCGTAGGTGGATGTGTTCGGGGAATTTGCTTGTTAAAAGTACAACATTTAAAGCCCCTTAAATGAACGAAATGACTCGGAAAAAGATTCGTTCATTTTGATGAACGAGATCGAACAAGAGAGTCAGTAAAATGATCCGAACTTCCCATCACTAGTAATCATTAGCCAAACATGATGTGCATAATAGCCAATAATATGTTGGCATCCATAGTTGGCTTTGGGAAACGCACCGCAGGACGGCTGAAGATGCTGAACACTAAATATGTGAGGAAAACTGCTTTATCTATGATATATGTGCTTTAATAAAAATAAAAAAAAGCCCCTGGCAACAGTGATTCTCAGACTGTATAGTGTCTGCATGCCAAGATCAGTCCTCGAACGGACACGTGTCTCTCTCTCTCTCTGCGCCCGTCTTCAGTGGCTCAGCACATGGGCACAGAACAGGGCAGCTGGGACGCTATAACCGAGGCCCACGGGCCCTCGAAGGCTCGATCTGTGGCCCGTGACGCCGCGTCTCTCATGTGTGCTGCGTTCCCTCCAGCCGAGTCCATCTGTTGCCGCAGGCTCTGTGTGATCTGCTACTGCAACACAGCCTTCTGCTAACTTTCCCTCCGTTTTATCATCCATATTTCCTTTGTTCCTCTGCTGGCTCTGTATAAAAAGAATCTCTGTATTTCACAATATTATAATGCATTTCATATTTATGCATTTATGCAGTGTTTTTGATGCTTAAGTTTTATTAAAACTATGATGCACTACCATTCAAAAGTTTAGGGAAAGTAAATACTTGTATTATAAATTAATATTTTTATTCAGCAAGGATGCATTAAATTGATTAAAAAGGGACAGAAAAGGCATTTATAAATGACTGATGATGCTGTATTCTGCTGCCAGGCCAGTAGTTGGCGATGTCACGGTGTAAAGAAACACTAGTACACGCTTATAGACTGAACGCGTAATACACATGACGTCATCGTTTTCACAAATGTGCGCTGTTTATGCGCTGAGGCAACCCAATTAACCCAACAAACCCAATCTAACCCTAGCCCAATAGTAAGTACATGTAATTAGTTAATATTACTCGGTACTTAAATGTACAATTACACTACAAAAAGAACACCTTAAAATAAAGTGTAACCATAAGTCTTTTTGTCAGTAATTAAATAGGCCTGTATAAATACAGTACGTCATGTAAAGAATGCCATATTGCAACTCTTAAGGGACCTAACAGTCCAATTTTACATTAACATTGATATATTAATATTAATACTGCTAATAATATACATTTTGCCCCAAAAAACAGAGCTGCTTTTCCAACGGCCACTGGACGAAGAGCCATCAGAAAGAACAAACATTTCCTTTTGGCACGTTGCAAGTATATCTTGCATTTCTTTCTGACGTCTCTGCTAGTCTGTTTTGCTTGGCCCACAACTGTAAGTGTCTCTTGTACCTAATTGGGTACAAATGAAGACGGATCCGTTATCGCTTGCACCTGCCCATAGTCAGAACGTCAGACAGCTTTTGCAAAGGATTCGGCTAGAACAGAAGCACATTAGAGCAAATCTCTGGTCACTCGAGCATTTGAGGCCGTTCATTCACACGCAGAGCCGGACAGTAACGGAGTACATTTACTTGAGTACAGTTTTGAGGGATCTGTACTTTACTCAAGTATCATTTTTGGGGAGTACTCATGACTTTACTCAAGTACATTTGGGAGGCAAATATTGTACTCTTTACTCCGCTACATTTCTATCCATAACCGTGAGTACCCGTTACTTCTAAAAAATAAAAAAATAAAAATCTCGGAAACCCTCAATTTGTTGTTTCCCTCTCAAACGTGATTGGATTGTGCAGGCGCCACTGATTGGGACAGCCTATCAGCAATCACCTTCAGCTTTCCGCCAAAGTAAACTCCATGGTCAGATTTAGATAAGAGACGAAACCATGGACGAAACAATGGATGAAGACGTAGCAGGTCCATCCCGGGAATGTGCCAACCCGTGGCCCCACCTCGCCAGACTATTTCAATTTTCTAAACAAGTTAATGATAGTTTTCACTTCAAGTGTTTGCTGTGTTTACCAATGTAAGCACTGTGGCAGTAGTAATGCAATATTTAGATAATGTACTCTTGTACTCTTGATACTCAAGTACTTTTAAAAACAAGTACTTCCGTACTTTTACTTAAGTAGACATCTGACTGTAGTACTTTTACTTGTACTTGAGTAAAATTTAGCAAGGGGTATCTGTACTTTTACTCAAGTACTGAAGCTGTGTACTCTGTCCGCCTCTGTTCACACGGCAACATCATTTGGCGAGCGTGAAAACGCAAACTTTTGAAAACTAGTTTCAAAGTGCACATTTTTTTTAATTATAAAAGTTCAAAATGTGCACTTTGAAACTAGTTTTCAAAAGTTTGCGTTTTCACGCTCGCCAAATGCTGTTGTCGTGTGAATGAACGGCCATCAGTTTTGTGTACACAGCCCCTAAAAAAGTGCAATATAATCCTCTCAATATTATTGCAACGAACACAATTAATGTTCTCCGATGCAGAATTGGCACCCTGATGTCGAGTATCCCGGCGTGATGGGGCAGAGGACCAGAACAGCCTCATTTTGCTGTTGTGAAAAATCTTTCATTTTTGCCAAAGTCATTTGCATTAGCTGTGGAAAGCATTAATCCCTTTAGTCTTCAAAGGCCGGATCCAGGTCCCAGACCTCCTCCGTGCCGTTCCACTGATGCTGCCCGTCACTCCGCTCCCAATGCAATGTGAAATCCTCAAAAAAAAAAAAAAGTATTTTCTCTTTGCATGCCTTTTTTCCTCTCGGCCGGGGCCTCGGGGGCTCCAACGGGGACCGTCAGGACGCCCACACACACAAGCCACACACATGTCAGCGGCAATCACCTTCAAACAGCAATGCAAACCTGCATAAACGTCAATGAGACTCAGAGACGCTCCGCCGGGGAAGGACGCTGCTGAATGTGGATGCCACTCAGAATGACGGCTGATGAATTCATAAATGAAACTCTTCAAATAACTGAGTGACATTGTGTTGTGACAGAATTTGTCTTTTGCAAAACACTCAAACCTGGAAGCGACAATAACGATGAGTTAGATATGTGCTCCTAAAACAGCCTGAAGTTGTGCTGCCCCATATGAGGTCACCGCTGAGGTACTCAGGGCCGCTTTTAGCATTTCAGATATGGATTTATAGCGGTTTTATAGCAGTTTCGGTGAATATTCCAGATTTGCATCTACAAAATCACCGGGAGGTAACAGTATAAACTTTGCTATATTTTTGAGTAGCATGAAAGTAGATCAGAGGTTTTCAAAATAATAATCACTTCAACAGTATCTATTTACATGTATTTATAGATAATTTATGCAGAAAAATATGTATTTATATTAGAAAAGTGCACTCAGTGTGACCAAGGGAGCTGACGAAATAAGTTATTTGTCACTCAAAATGAAAATTAAGGAAATTATGTATTGCATAAAAAAATATATTAGTAGTATTTTTATTTTATGCTTTGTGACAATCTTTTCAGGACACATTTTAATCACATTTTACCATCCATTTTCTCATTATTTTTAATTGCGATTCTCAAAAGTTTTGCATTAACATCATGCATATATAATTTAAAATATGTTTTTTTGGTACATTTTAAAGAGTCCTTGTTGCACATTGCATGTAGTTACTATAGTATTAATAACAATAAATTATGCATAATTACATGCAACTAATCCAATCTAATAGTAAGTACATGTAATTAGTTAATATTACTCGGTACTTAAAATGTACAATTACACTAAACCTTAAAATAAAGTGTAACCATAGTCTTTTTGTCAGTAATTAAAGAGGCCTAAGTCTGTATAAATACAGTAAGTCATGTAAAGAAAGCCATATTGCAACTCTTAAGGGACCTAATAGTCCAATTTTACATTAACACTGATATATTAATATTAATACTGCTAATAATATACACTTTACCCCAAAAAACAGAGGGAAAAAAAGTTGCTTTTCCAGCAGCCACTGGGCGAAGAGCCATCAGAAAGAACAAACATTTCCTTTTGGCACCTTGCAAGTATATCTTGCATTTCTTTCTGACGTCTCTGCTAGTCTGTTTTGCTTGGCCCACAACTGTAAGTGTCTCTTGTACCTAATTGGGTACAGATGAAGACGGATCCGTTATCGCTTGCACCTGCCCATAGTCAGAACGTCAGACAGCTTTTGCAAAGGATTCGGCTAGAACAGAAGCACATTAGAGCAAATCTCTGGTCACTCGAGCACAGAAAACAGTGCTGAGCTTAGCAAAACGTAGCGTAACGGAGATGGATAGTCAGGGCTTCTGAAAGAGACACACCTCAGCAAGGGCGAGCGACACAGGCTAGACCTAATCCTTCAACCACTATTAGTCTCTCTCTGCCTTTGTTCCACTTTAGTCCGACCTCGCTGGAAGCGAAACAATGACCTCGCATGGCATTACTTCATTCTGGAGGCAGTTTTCACAGTGTAAATGGAACAAAAGTCACATGATTAGGTCCATTTGCACTCAAACATCTGACATCACATCATATCCAATGCACCTACAGTGTTAAGAATGATAAATATTCCCTATAGTTTGATAAATGAATTGATAAAACTGATGAAATCTTGCAAAATGCAATGGAAGTCGCTCCTGTTTGCCAAATGCACACAAGTACGAGTATTACATCATGTTGACAGATGAGGAAATTAAAATTACACTCTATGATAGTTTGGCTATAATGATAGTTAAAGTATATTTGAGACTATAGACTATATAGATCTGGCTATAGAGACTATAATGTGAATTAATCCCTATTCTTCGCATGACACATTGACATTACAGGACAGAATGGCTCTTTCGACATTATCCTGAACATTTCATTTATAACGTATATTTGAGACTACACTATATATAGATAGTATTGATCTGACTCACTTAAGGTGGCAATTTTCTTGACGCTTGAAATATTCATCCTGTGAAAAATGTGAGAACGTAATAATTGTGAATGTTTAATAAATGATAAAGAGCATTCTGGCCTTTTTAATGTGCTGTATTCGCCATCATAAGGTACAAAACGCTTGTCACTGGGGCACTGCCCTTAAAAAAGGACAAATTTGCACCTTATATAGGTACAATTTAGTCACCAGAGGTACATATTTGTCGTTGAAAGGTACTGATATGTACCCATGTGAAAGGGTACAATGGGTGTACAAATTTTCTGACAGTGTAGAAAACAAACGTTGTTGTATTATTTTCATGTTATCACTGTGAAGCTGCTTTGATACAATCTATATTGTAAAAAGCGCTATATAAATAAAGATGACTTGACTATATATCTGGCTATAGAGTCTATATAGACTATAGAGACTACAATTTGAATTAATCCCTATTCTTCGCATGACACATTGACATTACAGTACAGAATGGCTCTTTCGACATTATCATGAACATTGTATAAGCATTCATTTCATGCGTCATAAACAGAAGAGAGAGAGTGTAAACGTCACATTCTTTTGATCATCCCAGCAAAATCGTCCCGAAGGGCTGGGTACTGACACAAATTTCACAATTCGGTTAGATTTCGATTCACAACCTTGCAATTCGATTCGATTCAATTCAATATTGGTTATTTTGGATATCAGGTACAACACATGGCACATTTCAAATCTCTTAACTAATGCTGTAAACTACGGGAGTCAGTCGTAGCCTATAGGCTTCATTAGCCTACTATAATACTGAAGGTAAAAATGAACTGATTTGTATAAAAACTTAAAATTACACTTTTATTTATTTTATAATAATAAAGTTATGTGAAATGTAAACATTTAAATGGTGGCTGTCATAAAAACTTGCTAGATTTATTCAAACATGCATTAAATATTGAAGAACATTAAAAATGATAATGAATATGTAATATGGTGCATATATTTAACAAAATGCTCCTCTCTAGAGTTAATTTTTCTAGCTGACTGACGAGTTTATGGTCACTGGATATGGTTTTTCTGAGGTAAATGTGACGTTACATGACATTGTTTACAAGCTGTTTTACTGACGTCTTTCCACGGTTGAAACACTGATTGATTCCATGTCACATGATACGGATTTCGATAAGTTGTACTCTATCTTTTAACACACTTTCAGATGCTCATTCATGTTTATTCTGCGCTGTAACTGGTATTATTAAGGTGGAAGAGAAGATCATGTGCTTCTCTTGAGCTGAGCCGGAGCGATCAGCGACAAAACGCTAATTATGTTTTGGAATCTCGTAAGAAAATGGACGTAATTTGAAATCTGAGACTTTGTTTCATATCAATAGTATCAAAGATTATTGCGATTTAGTGGATGGGATGTGCTACAATGTTCCATTCATTCATCAACTGAAAACAGGATGACTAGCCTAATCGATTCTTGGGATTTAAGAATCGATATCGGTTTGTAAAAATGAGAATCGATTAAAATCGAGAAATCGATATTTTTTACCCAGCCCTATCGTCCCGAGTCCTTCACATTAAAATCAGTCTGCAGCCTTCCAGTGACAAACAAGTTTTGTTACAAGCTGTTCACACATTGGCATGACAAAAAGCGATTAATGCATGAAAATCCCTACATATAATCCACTAATCCACTAGATCCCAGTGTCATTTGGAACGGAGAAGAACCTTCCTCTTACAGTGAAGTGAGAGTGTAATCCCCATTTCAGTTCATTCAGTCCATAACCTGACACTCCACCAGTCTTTTACACACAACACAAGCACAGAAGACAGGTGACCCGTGTCACAAGCAATACACGCACAAACACAACATACTAAAGGTTAACGTGTTTGCATTCTGTGATTTGGAAACGGGCTCTTCCAGTCTTTCTAGCGCCGCTCACGCTCAAGACAAACGACATATCTGGAAAATCCCACGTAATCCACAGAACTGGGAATGTGTTCGAAAACCTGAATGATGCAACCATTACAGCTGCGTTTCCACCATGGGAAAAACTCCTGAGATGTTTCTATTTACATCTGCAGTAAAAGAGCATGACATCCACCTATAGAGAACCTGTATAGCATTGGAGGAAAAATATGAATGTAATAGGGATGCAATGATATAAAAATTTTGGCCTATTTTGGAAAAGCGATAATTACTTTTATGTTATGGCAGATAACCGATAAATGGATGATATCACCTTTTATTAATTATTTCTATTAAATAACGCATTAATTATATACTTTTTTGTCTATATAAATTAAAATAAAAAACTACAAATCATTTTAAATGCAACAATGCAAAAAATTACACATCGATATTAATTTTGTGATTTGCTAAGTTTTTCGTTTCTTTAAATAACTTTAATTGAACATTAGATGACGGTAAATGTAATAAAAATGCAAAAAATACAACAATTACATTTAATTAAATAAATAGCCGATATCATCTGATGAAAATATATAATATCGGTCGACAACCGATATGCTACCGATACTTACATCCATCCAACATAATTATTTCATACTTCATTACTCATAACAGAAGTAGTTCATAATAAGGTGACAAAAATAATTTATAATTCTCACATTGTGTATCAAATAATCAAAAAGTAATTTAACAGACACTTTTATAAGACAAAACGAAGACACTTTATAGTTGTCAAACGTCAGTGAAACTACATCGGCAGTTACTTCACACGAGGGGAATTGAATTCTGAACCACTTGGTCATTGAATGCAAATGACATTTGGACTCTTTAAAGAGGAACTTTAGCACTTTTTAGGGTCACTGATGTGAAGCCAGACCATGTGCAGTCAAACACGAGATAAAATCTCAAATTAAACTGGGCAGTAAAGGGGTAAAAAGGAGCTGAACCAGCATCTCTTTCACTCTACGAACATACAGAAGGGTGCGACCGCAGGGGTCAACGCAATTACTGTAAGTACAGGAAGAGGAGGGACGGAAAAAACGTGTGTATGCGTGCGTGACCTCGTAATTTACCAGCGAACGCTTTCTCTGCCCTGGTCCACCCGGGCCGCTGCTATTCTATTAGCGTGGCAGGATAAGGAGGACGGGCTCATCAATCCAGAGACTTTAATTGAGCTGGCTTCTCTCGGGCAGAATAATTAAAAGACAGGGGGGAAAAAACAGCAAGAGGTCCTTCATGAGGCACGACGGAGGGGTGAAGACGACAAAAAAGCCAGGATGAAGGTGATGGATCGGGGCCGGCAGAGTGCTGGGATTCGAGGTCATAAATAAGGAGCGCTGCTGGGCCACGCTGATTAGAAAGCCAGATTCCCAGACTGTGTCAATCGGGGAAAATGGAAAAGCGTCTGAGGCCGAGGAGCCACTGGAGAAGAGGAATTGCTGGATGAAGCTCCCAGGAATTTAAATGACGGAGCCGCACGCTTCTGTCACTCAGCCCAGGGCCCGCACACAAACACACATGCACATCGGAGCAGCGTCTGAAGGCAGAACGGGAGTTATTTTGACGTGAATCAGATTTCTTCCCCACACAGGCTTTATAATACTCGAGTCGTGCCATCCGAGGAGACAAGAGATGTGCAGCGCAATCTAATGAGCAGATAAAAGCCAACGCAGACGCTGAGCAAGGTGTGGGACACACCGCTTATTTTCCCTCCCGTCTCCTGCCTTATCATCATCTCCAGCCTGTCGCCATTTCTAGGGATTTCCACACAGTCCATCTGCTTATAAAAGCTTCAGACGTACAACAAAACACTCGCCTTGGTTTCCATCCATGCATCATGGATTTAACATTTACAATCTTTAAACATTTAAAATATTTATGGTAACACTTTATTTCACAGTGTCCTTGATACATGGGTTACATGTACTTACCGTAGTGATAACAGTAAATTATGCATAATTATATGCAACTAACCCTCAACCAAATCCTAATCCTACCCTAACCCTATAGTAAGTACATGTAGTTGCTTAATATTACTAAATACATAAATATATAATTATACTGTAACAGTAATATTTTGCAATATTGCAATTTTTCCAGAATTAATGGATGGAAAAAAGGGTTACAATTTATTTTAAGGTGTCATTGTTACAGTGTAATTATATTAGGGGTGGGAATCTTTTACCATCTCACGATTCAATTCGATTCCGATTCTTGAGGCCACGATTCGATTCAAAATCGCTTTTCGATTCAAAAAGATTTTCGATTCAAAACAATTCGATTTTATTCATAATGATTTCTAATCAGGTTTCTGATCATGATCTACTCTCATCTGCTTTGCTATACAATAATAGACTTCTAACCAACATCCTCTTGTTATTTCCAATGAGCAATATAATCCTTCAGACAAAAAAAAAAAAAACATTTTGCTGTAGCAAATTCACAAACAGTTTTCGTTCAAAAATATAGAATTATGTACCAGAAGCTATCATATAATGCTTGTGGACTTATGCATATTCTGAATAATTAGTAACATACAAAGTCGCTCTTATACACAACTAAATAATAAAGAGTTATGACTTGAAATGTTTGCTGTATACCACAATCAAAAACAGCTTATACAAAGAAAGTGAATGAACATCTGCAGAGAGTAACTTGCAGTCAAAATGTAACTTTTTGTGACTGGCATTGCACATATTGCATACAGATCGGTTTACAGCATATATTGATGTGAAAACTAAACAATACAGAAATTAGCTCTCATACAAAAAAATACTAAATAGATCACAATGAAATTGCCAATTTTCCATACGTTAGCTTTTAACCCTCTGGGGTCTGAGGTGTTTTTGGGGTCCTTGAGATGTTCTGACATGCCCTGACATTTGTGCTTTTTTCAGTTGCTTATAAACATATTAATGGCAAAAAAAAAATTACACACTATTTAGCACAAACAGGGCTACCATAATATGTGAGCAACAATAATGTACATGTCTGCATTTTTGAGAGAATAATGTTTATGCGTGGTTATTGAAAAAACTAAAAACTAAAGTTTCTGAAATAAGGCCATAAAACACATACTAAATATGTGCCAATAAGACTTTTGTCTAATAGATGTCATTGCCTAGTGTTTTTTCTTCAAAATGATGTGAAAATCACCCTGCCTAATCATTCACATAACACAATACATTGATTTGAATTTTGCAAAGCACTTTCTGTTTGGAAAGGCCATATGCGGAGTGGGCGTCACAGATCATGCATATGTAGTGGTTCACACCTCAGGAGACAATGGGGACCGCATACTTAATTAGCCATTCATTCAGGTGAGTCACTGAGCCACAAGAATGCAAGAGCAACAGTTGGAAGCATCTCAATTCTTTTTTATTTTTCCACATATTGTGCTTGCAATTTGGCCTATAATATCCAAGGAAAACATGTCTAGTAATTGTGCAGTTAATTCTCATACTGTATTTTCAGTTTTGGAATATTTATCCTCTCCCCAAATTTGTCACTAATAAAACACAAGAAAGATTATTTAAAGAAAAGGCTTATATTTACCTTTTAAAAGTTTGTTTACATCTACCTTGTAAATATATATTTTTATTAAAAAGGTTACAATTACAACAACAATTCAAGTGTAATCTTTCTTTGTAAAAACTAAAGTATACATTTTATCATACATATTTCAAAGTTAAAAAGGTTACAACAACAATAATTACAATTTCAACAATATTTCAAGTGTACTCTTTTTTTGTAAAAAAAAAAAGATTATAGGCCTACATTTTATCTATGTATTCATTACTTTGAATATAGCCAACATTGGAACAGCTAACATCTTAGTTGATGACTTTATTTTTGACAAAAATAGTAGGCTATTTTATATATAGAAATTGCTAAACAAAAGCTTATTTGATGTGGCAGTATATTCTACAGTAAAAACTGTACCCAAATCTAACCCATTCAGACCTTATGTTGTGATTGCTAGCCTATATTTACTTTAAATCCAGGAAATTTGTTAATGAAAAAATTATTAAAATCAAGATACAATTGATACAAAACGAAATTCGTTTTAAAGAAAGGATTTGTACTTTCTGTTTTGAGGTCTCTGTGAATGTTTGAAAGTATTTTAGTGCTTAGAGCGCTCGCGTCCATAATGGAGAACTGTCAGGTAATATTGTTTTTTTCCTCATAAATGCGAACACGAAAAATAAAAGACAAAAGACTTTTAAGTAAAACTTACTCCGAAATTGTGTCCTCGGCGGAATTCGCTCTTCAATATGCTGCCGTTCGTCGTCTGTTACAATCTTCCTCTGAGGAAACAACCCGGCGCTGTCCAGAATCATCTGAAGGGCGTCTTTATTACCGGAGAAGCGTGCCATACTCAAAACGCGATGAACTATCAGTAAGTCTGATAGAAACTGTGTTTTTATGGCATTGATCGGGGGGCGTATGCGATGCATACTAGATCACCTAAACTATTTACATGTGAATCGCGCCGGGGGCGGGGCGGCCGCAGCTCATTTAGAGATAATGAAGGGAGAAGGAAAAACGGTAACTCTCCTTGCTTTCAAGCGGATTACATGAGTTGAAAACATTTGTGTTTTATATAAATAACTTCATTTAAAAGAAGAGATTTCAAGCTTCATAAAGACATAACTCACATGCCTGTGTGAGAAGTATTCGCTGAGTTATGATTCATTTTCGGACGCGTTTCAGAATGGACTACACGGACAGAGAGAAGGCAGAACCTAGCTTCGTGTTTATTTTTCTTTATTTGGCAAAAAGCACCACACTTTGTTTTTATTGTGAGTATACACAAAAATAATACACATTTAACAGAATCGATTGATGTATGAAACTCCTATGGAAAATCAAAGTCAACAGAGTATTTCTGAGTTTCTTTTACACTGATAAAAAAAAGCGAGCTGGTATCGCCGGCGATACCGCCGACCTCAGGGGGTTAACGAAGAGGGTGCCGTTCGGATTTGGCTGTCTGTTATGTGCACGCCACAGACTGTCCGCGGCGCGAACTGCACGTCCGCTTCAGAGTTCCGCCTTTTGCGTTCCGTCAATGTTACGTTATTATATTTTTTTTTTTTTTTTTTTTTTTTTTTTTTTGAAAATCGATTTTTGACATTTATGAATCGATTCAGAATCGTCCCGCATCGCGATTAATCTAAGAATCGATTTTTTCCCCCACCCCTAAATTATATATTTAAGTACTGAGTAATATTAAACAACTACATGTACTTACTAAAGGGTTAGGGTAGGATTAGGGTTTGGTTTAGGGTTAATTGCATGCAATTATGCATA
>JAJAQA010000005.1:49150238-49192738 GCA_021464565.1 Rutilus rutilus
ACACCCCCCTTCATGTGCACCCCCACCCCCACCCCCACATCATTCTTGTCGGTTATTGGCTGGAACACTGTTTGTTATGTTTTGTGGTCCAGGCTGGGCCAGTTTGTTTTTGTTGCTGTTTATGGAGCCTTGGCTGTCTACAGAGACCGCGTTTTTTTACAGTGTGTTCAGGGGACAGGTAGCTAGCGGATAGTGAGGATATGTTTGCTGTATGTGACGAAAAATGTTTCAGCCTAAAAAACGTGTGACATCGCTTAGAGCACCTTTAATACCAGGAGTAAAAGGGGACAGAGTCTCTGTGCAACACAGAACAGTTTTAGGCCAATAATATCAAAATTAAATAATCCAAATCAATAAGCCTGGCCAATACTCTGTATAATTCGCTACACTCTAACCTCTAAAAGGTTCTATATATGTATCACCTGAGAGAACCCTTCAAAGTTCTATTTAGAACCTTTCCTTCTAAGGGTGAATAAATTATGACACACTCCGTACACTCCCGCCTATGAGTTAGTGTTGTACTTGTAAGTCTGCAAGATATACCTAGGAACAAGTCGACGAGACATATCCAGAGTTTATCCTCAATTATTCATGATAATGACAAGACAAAGGGCATCAGAGATGAAACGGTGCTCAAGAAACGAAGGTGAAAGCCAACGAGAGGTCATGAATGAGGACATGGCAAACAAAGAGCTCGTGTTTCACATGAATGAGTCAGGACTGTGTGTCCGTCTAGAGAACGGTGGAGTGAGGTCATTTCCTGCCCAGACTACCCGCTGTGTGTCATTTTCCCAACACTGGGAAAAGAGCCAAGAGGAAAGACGGCTCAATTGCTCTACGCTAGTCAAGTATAAGTCTGACAATGATAGTCTTGGTTTACAACTTCTGGAGTGTTGTAAAAATTATATCTAGGCTGCATTACGAGCCGTTGGTGTCCTTTCATTGAGGTGTAATACGACACAGGCTGAATATTAGGACTCTTTATCTGTTCTTAAAAGCAACAACAGCTCTGGCCTGGAGGCGAATGGCATCTAGAGCACACGGACATGCTTTAATCAGGCTAAATTTGGCTCTTGTAAACAGCCTTTTAGTCACAAAACTGCAACTGACAGCTCGCCAGCCCTCGAGAGATAAAGACGGCCGTAGACTTTGCCTTTGTGAATCAGAAAGCTCTAGGGAACAAGTCTTGAGATTGTCTGTGTGCTAAAACACATCCATATCCTCACATTTGACTAGTCTAAACAACTAAAAAGAAGTATAATATGCCAAACTAGGTTGCTTACTCTTAGCCTTGTGTGTCCAGTACGGCTAGGCTGATAATATTTAGTTGATTAATTGCCGGGTTGGTTAATATTGAAATCTTCATTTTGATGAGCTGATATCGATTCTTAAATCCCAAGATCGATCTTTTAGTCTGTTTTCAGTTGATGTGCAAAAAAACCCCACTAAATCACTGAATTATTATACTGACCATTAGACAAGTAACTGCAAGACCATTGAGTCGAGAGCGCCAACACCCTCTCAACCAAAAGTTACGTCTCCAAAACCACAAGGTGAACTTGTTCTCACCAATCAAGTAGTCAACCATCCTGAACGTGTCACCGCCTGTTGGACTGTGTAAACAGACACTTATAGGCTTATAGACCCTAGACAGAGATCCCAGAGAGGGTTGAAAAGGGTGAATGAGGTTTAATGGATCGGAGTGCGGTTGAGTGACATTGTGCTTATTTCCCTCGATATTGTAATCTGATTAAACTGAGAATTGTTTTATACATGACTAGATCAACAAGTGTCTAAATCTCTTATTTACTCTGCATGATAATAATCGTAGAGCTTTCATTTTTGTCACGTCTTTGGCTTGCCATGTACATTGTGTGTTATACAGGGCTGCATAATTAATTGAATTTAGTGGTGTCACGATTTCTCGATTAAATATGAGTACTCCGTTTTAAAAAAATCCTCAATTGGTGTCGGCTAACCAGCGAAATACCAGAAGTGCCGCGTTTCATGGACAAGTATTCATGAACCACATTATTAGTACAGATTACGTGTTTCTCAGATCTGCTCAGTTCACAACAAATGCCGCACAAACTCAGTCTCTGCATGTGCCGTTGGTTCGGGTTTCCAATAACGTGCATTCGGGAATGCATGTGTCTCACACGCTTTGTGTTTCATAACAAAGTGTTGCACTGTTATCATTGGCATGCGTGGAGCATCTCAGCAGCTCGGTTAACAAACTCCATCTCTGCATTCTCTGTATTCTTGCAAACTGCCAGCGGTGCTTTTGGCTTTTGTACTAAAACTTCTGTGAGTGTAAGGCATTCAGTTTCATGTGCCACTTTGAACAGAAGAACCGTGGTTCAATTTGCTCACAAATTGCTTATTAGGACTGGTTGTCTTTACACATTGAGTAGCCTAATGAGTAATTTAAACATCTGTCCGACTACAGGTTGATCTCTCATTTTTAAGCTCATCCGACATGCTGAGACGTCTAAAAGGCTTTTAATCTGGGGATCTGTGGCATTCTTGCCTCTGGTTGTTACTGCACAAAGATACGCACGCTTTTAACTACACCCACACGCACGAGCAGACACTCGTTAAAGACGACATCAAAACTACTACAGAAACCCTGGAGGGAAATGCATTGAATGCTATACACAACAGCACGAGACCGCTGACGAGCATGACGAGTCGAAATAAAAGAGAGCATTGATGAGATCATTAAAACGAAGCCCTTCTAGTAACAAACTCCCTTCATTCCAACAAGAGTCACCCTTATAATCTACCCGAGAGATCAATGGCGACCCTTATCTGGTTACAGCAGATTAGAGGAGGAATTTCTGCAAGCTAGCTGTGGCGAGCTGGAAATCAAAGACGTTTCCGATGTGAGGGGTTTTATTGGTTTGTAACTGGCCGCTGTATTCACTGAGCGCATCTGAAGGAGCTGCTTGTGCTTCACGGCTCCCCCGCTGCAACACTCCAGCAACGTACACGACTGGAGTGATCGAAAACAATCTGAGCCAAAACATACAATCTGGTGTGTTCGGTCCAGGACTGAGGATACGAGTGGCAGACAGTGTGGGAGGACGAGAGAAAATGAGAAAATGAACTAATGGGCCTCAGTCTGAACTAAAAAGAATCATTACCAATGAAAAAAAATTAAATAAATAAACACACTTATGAAAAATAATTTGACGCACGAGAATTAACCTCATTGGTTCTTGCAGAAGCTCAGAGGTGCTGCGTAACACGAGAATGAAACTCATTGGATCTCTCACATCAAGCGAACATGCTTGAGCTTCCGTTTACCACAACTGATGTGTGAGTTGATGAATGTGAATAAAAGACTGAGGGCCCTATCTTACACCCGGCGCAATGCAGCACCAAGCGCGACGCAAGTGTTTTTTGCTAGTTTCAGCCCGACGCAGTTATCATTTTCACATCCTGCGCCACATTGTTTAAATAGCAAATGCATTTGCGCCCATGGGCTGCTGGTCTGAGAACGAGGTGTGTTCTGGTGCATTGTTGGTGCGTTGTTATTTTGAGGCAACAGAAACAGACTGAGCCATTGACCAACTGAAACCTGATCTAAAGTCAATGGCGCAATATTTTTTTTGTTATTTAAAGAGCGCGTTAGTAATGTGCACCTATAGGTGTGTCCACAACGCGTGTACACTCCGCTTATTAAACACACAGGGACACACAGCAGCACACAAACATGCCAAATATTTAAAATAAAAGGATTACAATGTAAAAGATTATTATTGTGCACATAAAGATATTGTGAATCCGGCTTGTCCCGTAGATGTTCTGCTTGCGCACTTTTACCTCACGCACGAGCAGATCCGTTTGCGCTCTGGAGACGCGTTCGGTCTGTCCACGATTAAATTCCGTCATGTAAATTGCCAATCCGCCATGGCGCGAGCGCAGCTGGCATTTAAAGGAAATGAGACTCTGATTGGTTTAACGCACGTAAATCCCAAAACACACTCATTACTCGTTATGAGAATAGGGACAACCCTTTTAGACCACACGCTTAGATCGTTAAAATAGGGCCCTAAATCTGTTCCTCATATAAAGCAATCGCGTCTCTTCAGAAAATTTGGACAAAACCACTCAATTCATATGGATTAGTTTTACGATCTCTTTATGAACTTTTTGAAGCGTCAAAGTGGTAGATGCGTCGCTGTCAATGGAGGGACAGAAATCACTCAGGTTTCATCAAAAAGATCTTCATTTGTGTTCAGAAGATGAACAAAAGTCTAACGGGTTGGAATGACATTAGAGTGAATAATTAATGACAGAATTGTCATTTTTGGGTGAACTACCCCTTTAAGCAATGTTCGGTAGCATATTTGGTTTTGCTGAGATATCAAGGTTCGTATTGGGAATCATGCAGTTTCACTGTTATTATCAACTACCGAAACTTTGGTATCATAAGTGAACTCTACTGCAATCTGTTTGTCAGACGAAACTTGCTGTCAACCACTGTGGAAGGTTTAAGCTTGCAGCTCTGCTCTGGTATTTGTATTTCTGACAATCATCTATAAGTGTTACGCTTTTGCTGTAATAAGCTCCCCAGAGTCATGGTGGTCAGGTGACGTTGCTAAGCGCTAAATTTAACTCTGCTCCATTTCTGCTTGAGATTTCACAATTATTTTTGTCACTGCTATTGCTGAGGTCTTTTCGTCTTATTTCAGGAAAAAATCAGCTAACAGAGACCGTTCCACAGACTATTATTGGTGTTTTGACAAGAGGTAATTAGCTTTTCCTTAGTTTGCATAGTTCCTCAAGCATATCTCATTTCCAGCAGTCAAGCATGCATGTCCACAACGGCCTACAAACATGAAGAAGCAACAAACATGGGTTTTTTCTTCAACTATGCCCATTAGTATGTCCAAAGGGTTGAGTTTGAGTAAAGCTTGTATTTTTTCCATTTATTAAAGCTATCATCATTCATATCATATCAAAAGCCTGTTATGTATATTTATTTAATATACAATTTATTTATTTCCTAAAAACAAAAGAAATACAAATCACCTCCAAAAAAGATGTAACTATGTAGAACAAAACAAAGAGTGCAATGAATAGATGAAACGATTTCAATGTGTTAAAATGACTAATATCAATATTTGCACAAATTTGGACAGACATTTCAACCACAGAAATCTATCAAGAAAAGAAAATCATTATGATAGAAGTAAAAAAAAAAAAAAGTTAGGAGGAAAGTTAGTATGAAATTTTATAAACAGATAAAAATATATGAAATCAAATCACGTAAATATGTAAATAAATACAGATGAATGTGATATATTTTAATCATACTGCCTAGACATGTGAATTTGCAAACTTTCATAAATACTGGTTGTCTGAATCATGCATTATAAGGGTATTGAAGGGTGTGGATTTTGGAATAATCTGCTGATTCAATGTTTACTGTATGTAATGAGTGATTATAATTAAGGTATTAATCATTATTTTTCCTTCTAAATATTATATTTCCTTATTAAAATATGGAAAAGATGTTTTGTTTTGTTAAGAAATGTCTTCAACATTGTTTTTCTAGGGTACTCTGACAGCAATGGTCACAGGGGTCATTGAAGTCTATAGTTTAAGGGACCATTTCTTTGTTAAAGCTTTACTATACTGCGTTATACTAAAGTGTCCTCTCCTTTAGAGAGAGAACGCATTATCTTGATGTTTTGAGACGACTCTCCTGTTTATAGTTAGAGCCTAGCCAAATCCAATCTTGGAAAAGCTGTGTGTCGGTGTGTGTGTTAGTCTTCTTGGTTACAGGTTAAGGAACCACTGGCATTATTGGAGATTGACTGAGTTGTTGTTCGGGACACGTTGGCGCCCAGCCACCCAAATCTGAGACCTGGACGGTCACGACGTGCCTAACTTCAGGGTCCGAGTGTCAGCTGCATAATCGATGGAGATATGCTTCAGTCTATCTGTATATGTGTGGAAAATTACTATGTTTATCTATTTCTTAGCCAATGAGAATCATTCAACCTGAAGCAAGGACGTAGCTTAGACCTTGGTGAAGGGTATAACTACTGTGATCTTTGTAAGTGTAAACAGGGCGGCCTACGAACTCCCGTGTGAGTCTTGAAGCTGAACTTCTGCTGATGAAACTGCAAACTATCTTCAGTAAATCTATTCTTTAATTTATTATAATTCTGACTCCGGGTCTTTCATTCATCACATCTGGTTCTGGGTCTTTGACTGTAAAACCCCTTTCAGTATAAATGGATGCTAAAGCCCAATATTTGAAGGAAATTGGCTATACTAAACAATACAACCAAGAACACAGACTCAACCATCAACACAAACAGTCTGTGCTGTCTGGTTAGCGAGACAACTTAAGGTCACAGAGAGACAGCAAAGATTTCTACATTCAAAACAGACCTTCTTGATTGCCAAATCAGACCTTGCCACAGCAAAACAACATTATCTGCTCGGTAGCTTTCCGATTCTCTGTCTCTCTCTCCTCCTAATTTATTATTTAGGCCTATTAGGCTAACAATTATTTATATTAGACAGTAATTATGCTCATTACAAAGCAATCTGGAAAACTTTTTACAATTCAAAGAATCAGAAATGACAGAAAATCTCATTATTCATCTTAAGCACGTTTCAGAATAAAACCCAATAAAATCTCTGTAAGATGCTGCACAACTGTAGACGAGAACGGCCACATCCACATTATACTTTGAAGGTAAAAAGACCGGACATGACCATCAGCAACAAAATGGCAACCCAGCATTACTAGCCCTGCAAAAATGTACTCGATTTACTGCATGAGTAGATGAAAATTTGTTCACATAAGCAGCGAAAGTGATGGGTTTATTTGTCAAGCATTAATGCACATCTCCATTATCATGATCAAATATATTGCAAATGACATGTTTGACACTGGCATTTCCAAGCTTAATGGTGGCTAGATGTCATTTAAACAATTATAACCATGTTAAACATGCATGCTTTAAGCGCTACTGAGGAGCCCCAAAAGCATTTCCCAAGAGAAACGCTGTTAAACCTGACCCTGCGGAGAGCGTTTAACGACACAGGCTTGATTCTGCTAACAGACTGGGCCTCCCGCCACAAACAGGCCCGAATTCAGCGCTCAGCTGTGTGAAAAACCGTTCAGTGGGAAGCTTTCTGGCCCTGAACCAAGCCCAGGTTGTCCATCGGCTCCTGTGCTCTGCTCATCCTCTTTTCTATCCGCTTTTATCACCTCGCACCAAATGGGTTTAGCACGTTAGGTAACCTCATTAGCGCAAGGCAGTCCTGGGCTGAGCCGCGCATTAGCAGAGGATCGTCTGGAGAAACCACACGATCTGCTGTCAAACAACATGATGCATGCTTACCTGGACATGCACACATTCAAATGACACACTAGCAACACTGATTGGAGTAGCATACTACTCATGCTATTTCTGTATATCTTTAGATGGGAGAAATAGTGAGAGTAGTTACAGTAGCATTTTGAATTCACCTGCAGTCACTTGATTCGTTCCTGAAAGAATCTGAAGGTTGCTGAACAAATCGGTTGAGTGAATAATTCAATTACTCATACCTTGATGTGTTCCTGAATGAATCGTTGTTGAACAAATCAGTTGAGTGAATGATTCAATTACTCATACCTTGATGTGTTCCTGAATGAATCGTTGTTGAACAAATCAGTTGAGTGAATGATTCAATTACTCATACCTTGATGTGTTCCTGAATGAATCGTTGTTGAACAAATCAGTTGAGTGAATGATTCAATTACTCATACCTTGATGTGTTCCTGAATGAATCGTTGTTGAACAAATCAGTTGAGTGAATAATTCAATTACTCATACCTTGATCTGTTCCTGAATGAATCGTTGTTGAACAAATCAGTTGAGTGAATGATTCAATTACTTATAAACAGTTAGTTGAGTAATTCCTGAATGAATCAGTGGTGTTGAAAAAATTGGTTGAAAGAATGAAAGAATGATTCAACGATTCACTTACTTGATTCAATTCTGAATGAATTGAACAAACCAGTTGAATAAATAATTAAATGATTCGCTCATGAGTAGTCACTTGATTCGTTCCTGAAAGAATCTGAAGGTTGTTGAACAAATTGGTTGAGTGAATAATTCAATTACTCATACCTTGATCTGTTCCTGAATGAATCGCTGTTGAACAAATCAGTTGAGTGAATGAATCAATTACTTATAAACAGCTGAGTTGAACAATTCCTGAATGAATCAGTGGTGTTGAAAAAAATTGGTTGAAAGAATGATTCAACGATTCACTTACTTGATTCAATTCTGAATGAAACACTGTTTTTGAACAAACCAGTTGAATAAATAATTCAATGATTCGCTCATGAGTAGTCACTTTTATTCGTTCCTGAAAGAATCTGAAGGTTGTTGAACAAATTGGTTGAGTGAATAATTCAATTACTCATACCTTGATTTGTTCCTGAATGAATCGCTGTTGAACAAATCAGTTGAGTGAATGAATCAATTACTTATAAACAGCTGAGTTGAACAATTCCTGAATGAATCAGTGGTGTTGAAAAAATTGGTTGAAAGAATGATTCAACGATTCACTTACTTGATTCAATTCTGAATGAAACACTGTTTTTGAACAAACCAGTTGAATAAATAATTCAATGATTCGCTCATGAGTAGTCACTTGATTCGTTCCTGAAAGAATCTGAAGGTTGTTGAACAAATTGGTTGAGTGAATAATTCAATTACTCATACCTTGATCTGTTCCTGAATGAATCGCTGTTGAACAAATCAGTTGAGTGAATGAATCAATTACTTATAAACAGTTAGTTGAGTAATTCCTGAATGAATCAGTGGTGTTGAAAAAAATTGGTTGAAAGAATGATTCAACGATTCACTTACTTGATTCAATTCTGAATGAAACACTGTTTTTGAACAAACCAGTTGAATAAATAATTCAATGATTCGCTCATGAGTAGTCACTTGATTCGTTCCTGAAAGAATCTGAAGGTTGTTGAACAAATTGGTTGAGTGAATAATTCAATTACTCATACCTTGATCTGTTCCTGAATGAATCGCTGTTGAACAAACCAGTTGAATAAATAATTCAATGATTCGCTCATGAGTGGTCACTTGTTTCATTCATGAATGAATTACAGGTTTGATCAGTGATCCACTATACTTAAGAAAGAATACTAGTGCCAAATCTGCTGCAGTTATAGTTTATAGTTATTTTGATTTAGACCTCATGCTGTCGACCTGCCTCTCTAGTCAAATCCACCTCACCACAAACCAGCCACAATCCAACTCGTTTTACACATTCATACAGTAATTTAGTACCAGCCTACCTTTAAGAGCAACATCCACATTTTAATGTCTCTAAGAGGCATTTATCTGTGCAAGATGATTATAAAAACTGGCAGGTGAATTATTAATAGGGCAAAAGAAGCTTGGTATGAGGGAAGGCCTCGAAGGAAAAAATGAACTGACTGAGATTTTATTCAGACTTCTTCCTGTGTGACTACGAAGCGTTGGAGTCATGTAATAGCAGACTAGCCATTTCATATACGTACTAACAAAGTGGGCATCAAACATGCATGGTTTCTTCACAGCTCAGGGAAATACACAGCTGCATTTTCTTCAAGTCAAATTACATCTTTGACAGCAGGATGAAAGCAAAGTGGCAATAACCACATCAAACATCTAAGCACCACCAGACTTTGTGTTTGAGCTACGAGAGACCGGAGCTGCATGCTAGCAATACTATATTGCTGATTTTAATGCGACTTTCAAACCGGGAGAAGGTTTACATGAACAACGCAGGATTACACCATGCAAATTGCCTCCACATATGCTAGGGCCTGCAAATCTGACGTTACAGCCCTTTAAATCACATAAGCGCATAGCGTCGGATACTGCGGGATAGAGAACCTGAGAGATTCAGATCAGATTAACACAGAAACGACATGTCCCAACCACCAGCGTCTCCTTGTTTGGCTGTTAATGCAAAAGAGAAACATGATAATCCAGACCCTGACCCCTTTGACTCCATGACACAGCGCGGTCACTGTGGAACCAGGCCTGCTCTGCAAACCCACTTGGGTAAATGGTGTTCTGCAGTCCCTGTGTTAATATGCAGAGCAGCGCTGGGCAAGGCGAGACGGCGCTGGGTGCAGATCTGATGTGCTTTAATGAGACCGGCGGAGCGCACGTGGTGAAATATTTAAGTGGTAATGGTTACTGGGGTTCCATACACGTGCTTTGATGATGTTCTCCGCTGGAGGTGAGGTCAGTGCATGGTGCCATAGGGAAAAATGAGTCATCCACTGGAAGAACAGCGGGATTTTGGCTGTGTGTGGAAGTTTTGGGGTAATTCTAGAGAGTTAAAAAGATCTGACAGACCTTTGGAGAGCATCCAGGGTGAGTATGTCCGACAGTTATCAACATAATTTTTTTGAATAATTTCACACTGCGATGCACAGCACGTATATGCAAGCCAGAGCCACTTTATCTTAAAAGTAGTTTAAGTTATAAAATCTGCAAACTACCCAAGGTCATCGCTCACTATACCATACTGACACAGAGTTTCCTGCATCACTTTTCTACAGTGGCACTCTAAATCTACACAGATTCAGAAAGACATGATATGAAATGTGAAAAACCCCTTTACTTCTAATAATTCAATTTTTAAGCAATTTGCAATGCCCTTGGAACGACTCAGAATACCCTAGAAACCACAAAGTGGCAGCATGACCTTGAAGCCTCTTATGCTCATCACAAATGTAGTCATCTTGCACACTCCCTCCAGTTTCTTTATTTAACTGCAACCTGAGTAATTCATGTAGCCTAAATATTCTAATTAAATCAAGTATAAAAAAAAATGTTGAGGATAAATGGAAAAGGGGGCTAGGAAAGACAGACGGGGGTTCATGAAAGAGCTGTAAATCACATCATTATAAACATCTCCTCCCCTATTTGCCATCCAGCGTGTGATTAAGACAGTAATTCAGCAAATCTCATTACTCCAGTTTAAAGGAGCAGGAACTTGCCATGAACACTTCATTAGAGTCAAGAATTTCAGCCATCTGCAACAGACCAAGCTACAAAGTCTAGATTTGATTTTAAACAAGTGAGAGTCCACGTCGCCATTTATCAACCCAACAACGTCCTGAGAATATCACCGCAAATGCAGCGCACAGTCGTGCTGAGCTCACAGTAATCTACTAGTCCTCAATGCAATTAAAACATTGTTTCGCCACATCATCTTACCAGCACATCTGCTTCACATAAGCGCCGGGGTCTCGTCCACACCACTCCTGTGAAGGCAAAAGCTCTGCAACCTCGCGGTGTTGGTCAAACAGGGCTGTGGGTGAGTAAATGGTGCTATCATGCCACCCTCTGCATACTGCAAAGAGGGGATTAACTTCCGGATTATCTACTAGGAGGGATTAAAGGCAGGGTGGCCACGTTTGTGAGGCTAAGAGGCGGCGTTGCGGTGGGACGTCCCTTTCCTGTGAAAAACACTTCCATATTGGAATCAAAAGATTTGACCATTTACCTCATCTACTGATGAGAATGCTGAGTGCAAATGGACGGAAAGTATTCCGGTGCGAATATGCAAAAGGGGTCGGATTTATTGGATGAGCTGGGACTCATTTTTATTGTTGGATTAAAGAATGGCAACATTTGCATGCATTTTGGATTCAAAGCATGCAATGGCAATGGTCGCTTTCAGGCTTTTCAGATGCAGAGGAGGACAATCCTATGAAATTCTGGGTTTTGATGACAGCGGATACACTGGCGATTGAGAGCAACACAAGAGTGCTTTATAAAATTCCCATATTCACAGCAAAAAAAAAAAACATTGTTGCCAACATTCGGATTATAAATCCATAAGTCAGCCAACATCCCCGATCATCTAATCCTTGCAGTGTATTCTGTTACCCATCTATCTTCCGCCTGTTCTTCAGCACTGACAAAAATAAACACAATGGCATTCTCAGGCCAACTGATTGAATGAAATCTAGTACTCCATGTCGGAGCTGGAAGAATGCCTCCCGGAGAAATTGATGAGTCTCACGTGGATAGCTGTATCACCGCTAATGCATCCTTGTGTATACACGTTCCTCGTGCGCAGAAGCCCACATAAATGCCTCGAGTGGCTTCTCACGTTATTACAGAGTCAGACCAATGGGAACAAGCAGGAAGTGGTGGGAATTGACCCTTCGCAGGGAGTTTGATTGACAGGCGATCTGACCAATCATAATCCGCCGAATCCAACATTTTTATCCGACAAAGCAGTCAGGAGAGTTAGTAGATTAACGTCGGAGGATTTGAACTTTAAAAACGGAGTGTACTGACGTCTTTCCGCGGTTAAAACAACATTCCTTCTGATGTTCATTCATGTTTATTTGATTAACTAGAAGGAAGAGATGATCGGTTCACGAGCAGCTTTAACTGAAGCAATCTGTCAGACACATTAAAGAGCCACAAAACGGTATTTATTGTTTAAATTTCTTAAAAAAAAATGATCAAATTTGAAAGTTGACACTTTGTTTCATATCAAAAGTAACCTGGTCTGGTGTCGGCGCCAATGGCCTCGTGGTCAGTGCGCCGACATGTAGCGCCTTTGCGCTCGGGCGGCCCGAGTTCGAGTCCCGGCTCGTGGACCTTTCCCGATCCCATCCCCCGTCTCTCTCCCACCTTGTTTCCTGTCATCTCTCTACTGTCCTGTCACAATAAAAGGAAAATCACCAAAAAAACAATATACAAAAAGTGCGGCTGTCAGTGCGGGTCTTTGCGAACGTTCAATTACTAGAAGATGGGACTATTTGGACATTTGGAAAGGGCAGGGAAGAGCTCGGTCCGCATCAGCTGTTTTTTTCTGCGGTAGGCGCATGACTCCGCTGTGAGGTCATGTGCGAGTCCTGGCAAAGAGATCTGTTGTACTCGGGAAAGGATCCTGGAGCTGGTTGTGATTTGGCGTGGCCCTGGGTTTCATCCCATTCTTTGCTGTCAATAGAACAAGTCTCACTGGAAGGTTTTCAAGGACACTCGTGAAGGGAACAGGGAAATGTACCATTTGCGAGATACTTTATGCAGAAGCACTCATAAGGCAGATTAATATTTCACAGTTGATTACATCACCAGCTTGACACAACAGTCAATTATCCTGCCGTTTATGCCGTCTGCCCGGACTCACGTAATAGATGGGAAGGAACAATCTTCTATGACAATCTGGCTTCATTCACGCTCTCTAGAAATGTATAGCATTTATATTAATTTCAATAATGTAGGAGATTTCAGACTGAACTTAAAACAGGAACACTACGTAGAGAGGTTGTACTTAATTACATTTGATCACTGGGTCCCTGTGGAAACCAGGAGGGCGTCCAATCTGAGATGTGAAAGCTCAGGTCAGTCTGGGAGTCTCAAGGAGGAGAAAGTCAATTTCAGCTGCAGATAAACCGGATGCATTGGGAAATAAAGCTATTTGGTGAATGCTAATGTCTTCAAACAAGGTTTTCATGGAGTCAGACTTGATTTGTGGGTTAAACTAGAATAAACAGTGGCAGAGTTTCCATTGGGCTGTCGATTGGGCCTCCTGGATCAATGTTTCCTGATACCACAGCCACTGTTAATATCCTCTGATCGTACATATTGGTTTCTACTAGAAGGTTGGGATGCGTCCAAACCTGTGCTTTAGTGTTCATTGTAAAAGGGAGTAAAAATGTAATTTTCATCCATTTAAGCGCCAGCTGGCAGCCGTTTTAAAGGGCCGCACGAGAGAAAAAGAGCTGAAAATACATGAAACATGAATATAGATTGTTTGGAAATACAACATCCGTTATCATGAGAGCTCTCGTACTACACATCAGGACAGGAAACAAGATTACTCTGATTCTTTTGGCATCCACCCCGCCTTCCTTTGGATCAGAGGCCGGCCAACTTATCTTGGGAGTGGTGGAAAATTACGCCAGACCACAAACCAAGTGAGACAGCTGTTTCGAAGAAGATCATTTTACATGTTACCCAATTCAAAATGCAACATGCAAAGGACTCACAACTTACAAAGAGAGGAACGCTTCATCAGAAGGACTCGATGATAAGGACTTTTTCAGCCAGTTGCTTTTTGTACAGTAAATATATGCACAATATTTTTCTGTGCAATTTTTTTTTATGCAAACATTACTCCTGTTTTGCTGAGTGATGCAATCACAATTAGGTCATTTTTGCAACTTTGACAAAGCCAAGATAACATCAATCTGGTGACAAATTAGCAGAATTTGAAATAATTTATATTACATAACTGAAAATCCTTCCTTATTGTTGAGATAAAAAAATAATAATAATAATTTCCATCATTTACTCAAAAAGAGGTATTTGGAAGAATGTACAGGCTTCTCTTCTCCACACTAAAGTGATGTCAAACCCAAAAAATGACAATTAAAACACTTTAATGTGTCAAAAATGTGGCCCAAGTTTTCCAAAGTCATTAGATTCACATGATTCTCATGACATGAGAGACATCAAAACTGGCATTCTCATGGTCAATCTCCATTGATGTCGAACCAGTGGTGAAACCAGTTCGAAGGGACATGATGGTGAGTAAATGGTGACAATAAAAAAAAAAAGTTGGTACTTGGGCTGGGATGGTATGGATTTTTTCTTACCGCGGTTGAAAAGCAAGAATTTCCCGTGGTATACTGGTAAACCGCTTTAAATCCCCCCCAAATTTTCATCAGGCAGTAATTTGGCATGGGCCAATCACTGAATAGATTTCCTTATTTAAGAATATTCTCAGATACATTCGCATGGAATGTGAAATTTCTAAGAGGAGTTTGCATGATTCAGCACACATCTGACAATAAATCATTTTCAAGAGAATACATTATGATGTTCACATTGGAAATGAAAGATAAACACCTTTTTCCAACATGTCTTAACTACAAAAATGATATTCCATATTTATGTTTACATAATATAATGCTATTTTTTTTATTTAATCTGTGCTGATTATATGAAAAGTGAACTGCATGAGTAAGATAGGATCATAAGATGGGTCAGGACCACTTTATTAAGTTTTGTTTTGTAGAAAGCCTTTCTTTAAATTGAATTTCGTTTTGTATAAATTGTATCTTAATTTTAAAATCACTGTTTCATTAACCAATTCCCTGGAATTAATAAATAAGAAGCAAATAGGCCTATAGCAGACATATAATCAGGCGCCAGTGTGATCTTTTGCATTGCACGTGAACTGGAGCTCGTCTCATAAATGAACCGAAACTATAGGCTACTTGCCTCACAGACATGAGAAATAAATGCGTTGGTGCGGATGGATGATGGCGGACGGATGAGTTTTGTGATGCGGTTGCGGATGAAATAATAGCCCATCCGCGCATCTCTAATACGAATGGAATGTTATTACGTGTCATTGAACATTGCGCTCCCCAACTCGCGAAAGGCCGGATTTGCTCCATCTTTTGATGATAAGTTTAGTTTAGAAAACCTTGAATCCATGTAAGACACAATAGTCCAGTCATTTTATGAAAAAAGGTTGAACAAATTGCAACAGAACCAAACTCAACTGATTTTGTATCCTGAATATGTCCTGAGTAAGAAAAAAAAAAAAAAAAGCCCAGAAGAATCCCATTAGGGGAAAGTTTAGAAAAAGACCCAAATATAGCCTATTCATACGCCTATTCATTCTTCTTCTTACGTGAATAGAGTAAACATTTTAACCTTTAGATATCACCATGAAAAGTACTGAGTACTGAGTATTACAAGTTTTTTTAAACTGTTTGTTAACATGGACAAACGGAGCATAATCTAATTATGTGTGTGCTAATTTGCATAATTACCACAACAGATCTAAACATTGGGTATAGCCAGGTGAAAATGTCTTGCTGAATCTTGTTGACACAGAACAGTGAAATAATTAATGTTAAGGTCTGAATGGAACCCATTTAGGCTACCCATGAGCATTAATACATAGAGACAGGAAGAAGTACTTTAGAAACCAGCCTTTATTCATTTTTAGGAGATGGGGTTTGGGGCTGGGTTTCTGAGGGACGAGTCTGAGGGAAGAACAGGAGACAATGGTAAGGAGAATGCAGAAGACAAAAGGTAGGTCAAATAAAAAGTGAACCCCCCAGAAACAGTCCCACAGACCCAGCCCCAAACCCCATCTCCGCAATAATAATTAATAAAGGCTGGTTTCTAAAGTACTTCTTCCTGCCTCTATGTATTAATGCTCATGGGTAGCCTAAATGGGTTCCATTCAGACCTTAACATTAATTATTTTACTGTTCTGTGTCAACAAGATTCAACAAGACATTTTCACCTGGCTATACCCAATGTTTAGATCTGTTTTGGTAATTATGCAAATTAGCACATACGTAATTAGATTATGCTCCGTTTGTCCATGTTAACAAACAATTTCAAAAAACTTGTAATACATTTTTTGTTTGTCTTGTTGTAAGTAATCAACTCAGTAATTTTCATGGTGATATCTAAAGGTTAAAATTTTTACCCTATTCACGTGAGAAGTATGAATAGGCAATATTTGGGTCTTTTTCGAAACTTTCCCCTAATGGGATTCTTCGGGGCTTTTTTTTTCCTCACTCAAGACATATTGAGGATACAAAATCAGTTGAGTTTGCTTCTGTTGCAATTTGTTCAAGGTTGACCCCCATTTTGGCTTAAAATGACTGGACTACAATGTCATTAGACAGAATCCATGTCATTAGAATCAATGAATCCATGTCATTAGACACAACGTGCACACATGTGCAGGCCAATGTTTTTTTTTTTTTATGGTGATGGCAGTGACGAGCTCAGACCCGCGACAGGCGTCACATGACCGCGGTATTGCGGTAATACGGTAACCGTCCCAGACCTATTTGGTACAGTATTCTGATAAACAACATATTTGCATGATCCTGTAATATAAGCATTGCTGTGATGACAGTTCTCAGAGAAAAGTCACCGACAGTAAGTCACCGTGAAGAATGTTTCACTACCACTAAGAGACAGAGTCGACTTGATACTGTATCTCGGTCTCACGGCACTTTCATGCACCTTTCCGCCGTATTCGTATCTCTCTCAGGACGGAGACTAAGCCGAACAGTGTGAAATGTTCTGTACGTCCCAGCGATAGAGCAATGGGACTTGTGGACTGAGACAGGCTCGAGGTCACCCAAGGTCAGCCGCCTCCACAGTCTGGTTCAATCTGTGTAGTGTTCGACAATTCACAAGAGACTTCTCCTGATCCGACTGGGATGAGGATTAATGTGATAGATGTGTTTGGTTTAGGCTCTGAAAGAAAATTAAAAGCATCAGCCGTAAATGAATATACTTTTTTGCGGAGTCAGTTAGATTAATGATGTCGCTACTGGTTCGGGTTGACCTTTCCACGCCTTCATGATAGAAACTGGTTATTGCCTTAAAGAGAAACAGGCATGTGAATAACCTCTGAATGCTTACCAGTCGAGGTTGTAAATCATGCTTGTTATTGAAAATAAAGCTGTTTTTGAACAAAAAACGCTAAACGACTAAATTATGTCATTGGATGTCCTTGCACACTATCTATTGCTGCTTCCAGAAGCCTGTTTACAAACGTACAATAATGCCAGAGGACATAAATATGTAAGTACAGGGATGACAGAGAAATTCACTGCGCCAGACAAAAAGGAATGGTTCCAATTTAGTTTGGAAAGCACAGCACAATAAATGAGTCTACGGCGTGCTACAGCGTGATTAAGAGACTACAGACATTATAATGCAAATAACGTGCAAAAATAATATCAGACATTTTGGTGCAACGTAGACAGCCTGTTTAATCAACAATTGGATGGATGGATGGATGGATGGATGGATGGATGGATGGATGGATGGATGGATGGATGGATGGATGGATGGATGGATGGATGGATGGATGGATGGATGGATGGATGGATGGATGGATGGATGGATGGATGGATGGATGGATGGATGGATGGATGGATGGATGGATGGATGGATGGATGGATGGATGGATGGATGGATGGATGGATGGATGGATGGATGGATGGATGGATGGATGGATGGATGGATGGATGGATGGATGGATGGATGGATGGATGGATGGATGGATGGATGGATGGGCTGTCACTTTTGAGAAAAATCTAATTTGAACGGGTATCAAATATCAAGCAATGTATTATCAAGTTTAAAGACCAATTTCGAGCCGGCGTCACAGTTACGTCACGGCGCTAGCTGGTGGCAAAACGAAGGGAAAACTGGAGGCGGCCAATACAAACCAGCACATATTCTGCTACATAATAAGGAGCTTAAATAATTATTATTATTATTAAATGTCATCTTGTTGTGTTGTTGGGTGTAAGAATCGACGGAGTACAGGCTCCAATTTAAATTTTATCGCATAATGTTTTCTAAATGATTGTGATTATTTGTGAATCATCTATGATTTTATACATAGTTTTGATTGATTGTACTTTTTGAAGAACCTGGTAAGAAAGGGCAATCAAATACATAGTTAAATCTGGATCTGGAATTTTTATTTCTAGAAAATACTGACATCGTTAAAATTGCACCGTAATGTCACTCTTTACATTGTCGTCTTCTGTCTGGCCTTGGCGCTGGCTAGGCAGAACTGCGGATCGTAGGCTACCACACAAGTCTTGTACGTAACGTGACCGTTTACTATAGTTATATAGGCATCTAAAGATTTATATGCCCTTGGTTTCTCTTTACGCTCAGTTTCTCTATCAGGTAGGTGTAGGAGTCCGGCCACTCAACCGGAGGTAGCGTTAACGTTAATCCTGTCAGATCGTCCATCCACTGACTGAGCGTGTCCGTTAAAATTAACTTTTGCAAATAACAATCGCGGCCCTGGACAGTGAGTGACCTTGCACATTAAGATAAAGTCGGATTTTCTCCAGTCATTATTAAAAAACAAGCTAACAAAACTTGCAAACTAACGTTAGTGAAGCGGCCAGAGGGATCGTTCTGCCACCACTTAAGCTCCGCCCACAAAAAAAGTCACCATGTTTACCAACTGAAAAGTGGTCTATTTATAGTTCTATATTTCACGTCATGTTCGAATGCATATTCGAATATCGAATAAAAAGTGACAGCCCTAATGGACGGATGGATGGAATATTGTGAGAATCTACTAAACGTGCTTTAGTTTTAATTCTATACTTCTCACTGATACAAACGAATCAAAAAACACCTTGAATTCATTCAATATCACGGTAGCGGTTCCATTTTCTCCTCAGACTTTCCTCACAGATCTGATATCGGCACATCTCAACCAGCGGCAGCTGCGAGTGTGCTCTTATCACGGCACAGAGACAACAAAATGGGAATGTCATGAGAGGCCAGCTTGCTGAAGAGAGGAGATGTGAAGAGACTAGTAAAAAGTACTGGGAGTCCCAAAACCTAAATGCTGCAGCACTCCATCAGTGGAGATCCTCTGCACAGATTACAGCCAGAGTAACACACAAACAGACACGAATGGAGGACTCTCAGAAACAACCAATTACTATATGGCAGCACGTCCTGCAGGATTTCAGTGCAAGACATTACGATACTGCCAGGGAGAAACATTAAGGGATGCATTTCTGCATATATCAAATATCAATTGACTAGATGGCAATAAATGTTTCTTTGCATCTGCAAAACTACATATTTTCATAATCGACTCATTGGTGGATGATTTGAGTGACTTGTCCACATAAAAGAAGCCCCAGCACTTTTTCCCCAAGTGAATGCATTAATTCACTGTCAAATAAAGTTTGTTAATGACGTTTTCTTGATTTCATTAATGATAAATGACAAAATAATCATCATAATTTTCAATTTTGAGTTAAAACTGTTAAAAATATATATTTTAACAACAACAACAAAAAAACACCTCAAGAAAAATTTCTGAAAACATTTTTTTTTTTTTTTTTTAATAATTTAATCATGATCAATTATTACATTGAACCGAAAAAAAAGAAATTGGTTAAATTTTGCACAAAAATTCTATTTCTGTAAGCTAAAATTAGTGTGTTAAATGTGATTAAAGTGACTAAAAAGAGTGAATATGAAATGACAAAATGCAGAATAACATGTCAAAAGAATGACTAAGTTAAACGCTGTGTAAAAACAATAATTAAGCTGTCACTTCTAACAGTCTAGACACTTGCGTAGCGGCCTTTCAAAAGAGGAACTAACAGATATTTAACCAAAAAATAGGCTTAAAAACTATAACCTTTTATTGCAAAAAACTATCAAGAGTCCTCAAGCAATAATATAAAGCAGGACAAAATATAAAGTTCTCAACAATCCAGCAGTTTGTTAAGCTTTACTTCTACTGCAAACTCGTTTTAAAGATGCTTGAGAGTCAGTCGCACACCATGAAGAAACAGCACTAGTCACCGGCCATTCTTTCACAACACCTTGCTAATAAATCTGTAGAATCTGGGGACATTGGTCGCACCGGTCGATCTGAAGCATAGAGATATATATTCCTCATTAGCGGCTGTTTCTATGGGCTTAAGCCGTCCGCCATATTGGAACAGACAAAGCTGGTCCGTGAACATTTCAAAAGCAAGGTGACTGTGCGTCTGCAACCATAGTTAGATGCATGTATGAATATCTATATCTGCAATAGACTTCAACAGATGATTTTTTTTTTTAAACTAGCGCAATACAACAAGTAGGGTTGCAAAATTCTGGGAATTTTCAAAGATGGAAACTTTCCATGGGAAATTGGGAATTAATGGGAATTTAAGGGAATTAACAGGAATTTATGGGAATAAACGGGAATAAGCTGGGAATTTTCAAAGTTGAGGGTTGGCTCTTCATGGGAACTTAAATATAGTTGAGGAAAGTATATTTTAGCATAATCTTGACTAAAACAAACAGATGCCATTCAAATACACTTGAATATCCATGCCATTCCTCAATCACATGCACATAGCACACTGCTTACTGCATGGCTATTGAGACCACACCCCCTACTGGCACTGTGCATGCCTCCATCACATGTACAGAAGCCCAAAGCACAAGACTATTAAAGGCACACATTTGAGCCTGTGGACTAAACAAAATGAAGTAAGTTGAGATGATATTATGGGGAAATATATTTATTAAATGTTTAAATTGCAAATATCACATACAAATGTATTCATCTAGTTAGTAGATAGCAAGCTGATAAGTTAGATGCTAAATAAGCTAGCATAACTTTATTTACCACATAAGGCAGATGCTAGCTACCTCATGGTGCTGTTTTTCAAAATAATTAAAACTTGTTCTGTTCTACTTACAAATAAATCTGTTGAAATATCTTTTGAAAACATTTTGCATGGATCTTTTCTTATGACTTCTGTTTATATTTATGCTTGGATATGATACAATGATGATTACATTACAATTAATTCCCAGTTAGTTCCCCTAAATTCCCATTAATTCCCATAATTCCCATTATTCCCATGGAAAGTTTCTAATATGGAATATTTCCCAAAATCCCCAGCTTAACTTCTGAAATTTACGTGGAAATTTTCCGCCCCTTTGCAACCCTAACAACAAGACAAAGGCGTTAGCTTACACAACATTAAAAAGTTGCCATAGTTTAAAAACTTGTTAATACACACAAACAAACACATTCTCGACGGTGAAAGGTTATTCCATTTGTTCAAAACACTCAAAGCAGCTGCAGCACGTCTCAATTATATTGAGAAGTGAGTCTCCCTTTCAAATGTACCACCACTGAAAATACAGAACTTAGCAGTCAGCCTCAATAATTGACTATTTTATCATTATCTTTTTATAATAACTGACTCTGGATGCAACCACCATCTCTTATTTTCTTCAATTACATCCTACAAATCAATTGCACACTATTATAGAAACATGCAACTAAAACAATAACGCAAATAAACATCTAACTCAGGGTAAGGTTGCACCGGCCATTCAGAAGTTCTCACTTAAACTGGAATGTAAAGTCCACAATAGAAGCTCAGTTTGTAACTAACTCTGTACTTTATCCTGTTGCACCATTCGCTGTTAAAGGGGTAATTCACCACTGGCAAAATGGGCTTTCAATAAAATTTGGCTGCCTATGTATTGGAAAGGTGAAATTAAAAATGTAGACTAGAGAAAACAAGAGAAAGAAGCCTACTCTTACAATAACAGCTTTGTTAAAGGGATGGTTCGGAGTAAAATCAACCTTGGGTCCTTTTCACCATGACCTCGAGCTCAAGCCAAACAGGTTAAGTTGTAACTTACGCAAAGCTGATGCAACTGGCCCGGGAAATATAGGCTTGATTTCACAGACAGGGCTTAGACTAATCCAGGATTAAGCCTTAGTTCAATTAGGACATTTAAGTCGTTTTTATAAACGTGTCTTATAAAAAAAAACATCTTGAGACAAAACAATGGCACTGACATATTTTAAGATATATCAGTACACGTTAAAACAGCTTAAACATGCATTTTAGTCTGGGACTTAAGCCTTGTCTGTGAAACCGGGGTATAAACTATTCAGAAAATCTTCCAAAATAACCGCTTTTAAAATAAACACAACCTTTGTATTTTGTGGCAAGGCACTAAAACTAACATGCAAAACCCTCATTCATGCATCGGTTTAAACGCAGCAGGCGTTTGATGTGTATTTGCTTAATGCGGTCATAGTCTGGGAGTGTAGAGTCCAACGGCATCAGGAATGATATGAACACAGGATTGAGGAGTGGCGGTGAGTGTCAAGAGCCCAGGAGTGCCGTATTAAGGCAAGACACCGCAGGTGAAGAGGGTTAAAAAACTATTATATATCACAATATGTCCCTTGTTAATTCATCATGGTACATGAAGACTTTTTTGTATTGCATGCTTTCTGAAATGTTAAAATATGCAGATGAGACATTTGCCTCAATTAAAAAAAAAAAAAAAGTACTCATTTGCATATATTCCCAAACTATGGTTCAAAATTCTTGTTGAAATATTGGAGTTAAAAGTTTTTACACAAGGGATTTATTTATTTTTTTTATAACTCCATAAATCAGAAAATACTGTCAACAGCCAGGAAGAAAAAAAAATCAATAAAATCAGATGAATGATTTATAAACAACACCCTTTAATAAAAACCTTACGAAAATAAATAAAATAGGAATAAAACTGATTGGATAACTAGTTCAGAGCAGAAGAAAAAAGAAAAAAAACTCATTTTAAGAAAGATATGTTTTGTATTGCGTCAGTAAATCAACAGACGCAAATAGGAAAAAGTGTCATAAAATAAACACTTAAATGTGTATTTTGGATGTTTTCTTTCCACTAGTCTGAAAGAAGTGAAGTTACAGAAGCAAAATAGCCCAAAATCTCGAAATTGACCAGTTTATGAAAAAAAACAATGGTTTGCCTGTAGTGTCTCGCCTTAAAGTTGGCATGAAACAGAAGTAGAGATAGTCTTTTCTTCGCTATTGTGACGTATATCCAAGTTAAACGGCTTTCGGAACAAGATCAAAATGTAGGACGGAGCTTGATTTTATCAATTTTGAAATCTGATTGGATGGTTGTGGTTTGCTATTGGCTGATCTCATGTGAGTGACAGGTTGAGCCCCGCCCTCAAGCCAGTCAATAAGAGAAGAGATGCTGCAAGTTATTTTGATTAAAAGATTACAATGCATATTAAATTTAAACTAAACAAAAATATGTGCATGGATTAATCACTGCAATACAGCATAAAACAAGACTTTATTTCAAGGTGACTTTAAAAGAAAGACACACAAATAGTCTTGAATTGTTAAAAAAACGGCGAATAAGTGAATCTATCGGCTGCAGGGGGAAGGATGAGTGGGAGAGAGAGAGAGAGAGATGAAGCAGGTTGTGCTGCAGGACGGGGGACGCTTGCAGAGAGCAAACGCTGGGAAACGTCTGCATCACCTGCTCTTGCACGGTCAATGCACTAACAACAAAGCAAAGCCAGTCACCGGTGGCACAATGCACACGCTGAGCTCGGGACCTCTGATCTACGTTCGTGTTGTCTAATGAGGATCACAAGCCAACAATCGCCGCTGGCGTCTTGTTAAAATCTCTGAAAATGTGTGGCACGGTTCCACGGCATAGCCGGTGGGCTGACCCAGAAAGCCACGCTCGGTCGCCCGAGTCAACGGAGCGCTGATCCATCCGTTTAAACGTCTATCCTGACCCCATCTGAGATATGAATCATGGCTCTGCATCAGCAGAATCCGCTGCGGAGAGCGTCCGGCCGCTGACTATGAATTAATGAGCACTCCATCATCTCCCAAGCTGCCATCTACCCATTCATTTAGCAGCCCACTCGTACAAATCATCCAAAGCCAATATTAAGAGTCTAACAGCTGAGTAACCCCTCCCACTGGCATCTGGGATAATGCCGTCACTGAGATAAATGCTACAACCCAAGGGTTTTATTCCAAACCTGCGAGGAATCTTGAATTGGGTTCTCGTAAAGGTCTTTAACAAAACTTTTCTTACAGAGTTAGTCTGGTTAACCCCAACTGGGGTGCGTTTCCGAACAACGACGTAACTCGCTGCTTAAAGCTACACTGTGTAGGATTATCTCCCATCTAGCGGTGAAATTGTTTATGACTACCAACTGAATATTACTTTCTAGCCCCTCTCATTCCGAGGGCGTTTTAACTCCTACAGTGGCCGTATTATTTAGAGATGCACCGATTGATCGGCTGGTGACCGGAATTGGCCGATTTTCACATGACCATTTCACAGCCATGACCGGCGACTGGCCGGTTAGTCTGACATATGCCGATCAAATGCATCCGGCATGATTAACATCGCGCAGCATCAGCATCACACATGCAAACGGAACGCAATAGGAAACCTCGTGAATTACGGCCGTTTCAGACCGCAAGCGTGAGCGGCGCATGAGCAGCGCGTATTTTTTCCGCCGTGCATGTTAATCAGTGAGTGCATTCACACCGCGAGCAGGAGCGTCACGTGAGAAGCAGTGAAGCGCAGGTGTCGGCGTGAGTCTATTTTTGCTGCTGCTCACGCTCAAATAAAGTGAAAGCACACTTTTGATGGACAAAATAAGTATTATTTCACACAAAAAGTGCCCAAAATGCACAGAATTTGCACGTCTAGTGTGTTTTAACAAGAACTGGAGTAGGCTATGTCAGAAAATAATATTAATAGAAAATTTACCCATTTAAACTTGTTTTTATTATTCAGTTTGGGTAAAAGTACTATATGGTGTTTTATAAAAAAAATAAAACAATGAGTAAACTAGTCAGAACGTACAGTATAAGCTTTCTTTTAGCTTCATTTTAATTAACTTTTAATTTCCCACACCAGGAGTAATTTATATAGTTCCATTTTATAGCGATTATCTGTTCAACATTTTTTCTTTGTTCTATGCAAAATGTTCTATTAAAGACAAGATAGAAAATAAATATTTGTGTGTGCTGTAAAGTGGTTAGAAAAAATGAAATCGGAATCGGTTAAAATCGGTATCGGCGGGTCAAACTCAATGAAAAATCGGAAATCGGAATCGGCCAAGAAAATTGTAATCGGTGCATCTCTAGTATTATTTCAAATCTGCCGGCAGACATGAGTAATCTCCCTCTTGCATTCGTCACGGTGCCATTGAGTGTCAAAACGCGAAAGGCGAAGCTTGAATTTCCAGGTATGTCCCTCTTTGGCGAATGTATTTTCAAGATGGAGGCGCAACATGGCTGCCGCCACTCGAGCGACTCGCTCGTATGTATTCGAAATGGCAGATTCTACGCTTACGAGAATACTTGATTAGTTGGTAGAAGTAATTACACATTAATGAGCACATATCATTCTGAAAGAACAAAGTGTAAAAAATTACACAGTGTAGCTTTAACTACCGTAGTACGATACATCGTTGAAGAAATCAACTAGCCAGTCACGACTGTTTCCTGAAACCATATTGTCGCAAAGTGGTCGTTCAACCACGTTGGTTTATGACGTCACGCACGTGGTGGGGTAATAACTTCTTTTAATGAGTCTGTTTGAGATCGAATTAACTCTAGATGTTTTGCTATATATTACGGACATGACATCTGAGGACTATTTCTCATTTTTCTCAGTTGTTTTGCTTTATTTCCAGATTCAATCATCGGCTCGTTCTTACGCACTAGAGCACGTTCGCACATGCGCACTCTTCAAAAACTACGCTTTAAATCTCTTGACAAACTAAACGACGTAAATGACATTTGTATGTATTCTAAATAAAAGACACGGGTTGTACTGAACGTCAGCTTGCTTATTTTGCTCAAGATAAGGATTTGTTGAGTCCACATGTCATGCAAACTAGAAACTCTGCTTCTAACCACAGGTCGAGAGCTGTCGTTCCAACCACACAACTTTGCGATGCTGTTTGCGAATGTTCGTTAGAACGATGGTTTCGGGAAACACTGACTCGTTGAACTGCCGATAACGACGGAAATTGCGAACATAGTTGGCTAACGATGCTTTTGGGAAACGCACCCCTGGATGGTGAAGGTGCCCAATCTTAAAGGATTAGTTCACCTCAAAACGAAAATGTCCTGATAATTTACTCACCCCAATGCCATCCAAGATATTCATGTCTTTCTTTCTTCAGTGGAAAATAAATAAGTATTTTGAGGAAAACTTTTCAGGATTTTTCTCCACACAATGGACTTCAATGGCAACCAGAATGTTGAAGTAGAAATAAGAGAAATAAGGGTCTTATCTAATGAAACGATCGGTCATTTTCAAAAAATAAATAAAAATGTATATACTTTTTAACCACAATTGTCCGTCTTGTGCTGGTCTGCGATGCGCCAAGTATTACGTCATCACGTTGGAAAGGTCACGAAAAAAAAAGAAGAAAGTAATAATAATAAATTAAAACAAAGATGTCGGACGATTTTGAAGTTGGAGGAGAAAATGAGACGGAATTTTTCGACCTTCCCTACCTTTATGAACCGGAGTACACAGACAAATAACTTATAAAGATGACGTGACTCGTGACCTTTCCAACGTGATGACGCAATACGTGGCGCTTCGCAGACCAGCACAAGATGAACAATTGTGGTTAAAAAGTATATAAATGTTAATTTTTTTTAGAAAATGGCCGATCGTTTCGCTAGATAAGACCCCATTCCTCAGCTGGGATCGTGCAGAGCCCTTTGAAACGGCATTGATTTGAACTTCAACATTCTGGTTGCCATTGAAGTCCATTGTGTGGAGAAAAATCCTGAAATGTTTTCCTCAAAAAACGTAATTTCTTTTCCACTGAAGAAAGAATTGCATTGGGGGTGGCATTGGGGTGAGTAAATTATCAGGAAATTTTCATTTTGAGGTGAACTAATCCTTTAAAAGGGAGTATGTTCCTCACATTTACAATAGGGATGCATCAATTTTGACTGCTTGAAATGTTTTGGCTAAAAGCAACAACAAAAAACAGACTCAATTAATTGCATAATAGAAACTTTAACATGGAGGGAAAAGCAACATGCATGTACAATTATTCAGGTAGCTTGTTAATCAGTTACACTAATTGGAGGTGTTGTGCGTAAGTTAAGTGTGATCACTATAAAATGTAATATAATTGGTTGTTTTGGAGGAAGGGGGTTTTGTTTTAGCCAAGAGGTTTCATCACAAGTTTCTATGCCAGAAAAATTAGCTCAACACGGACCAATGTTTTATGCCCACTGGTTAGGTGAAACATTTGGGGCTAAAAATAAGAGAAAATGGAGCATAACCCCTAGCTGAAAACATTGCATAACAGAAACATTGACATAGAGAGAAAGCAAAGCAGCAAGCTTGTGAAATTCAGGTTAACATATTAGCATATTCACCATACAACAGCTTATTAAAAATGAAATAAGCATATATACACACACACACACACAAACACAATTAATAGAATTGATTCTTCCAAACAAAGGTTAATTATAAAGTTAATCGTTGTCAGCTTCAGCCAAGAATATTCATTTCAGTGCATCACTAGTTTGCCAAGAATAAAAACTGGCTCCACTCCAGATAATTTTTTTTTTTTTAACTGTTGGCAAACCAGGAAAAAAAGTTTGCAAAACAACACCCGACTGATAACACAAAATTAAACAGAGGTCTAATCAGCAAAGCCGTCGACAGTGGAAAAGCACAATGTGGCGCCATTCAGATGAATAAGCAGCATCTAATTTTTATTCCTGTCATGTTTATTTTAATAGTCACATTTAAATAAATCCCGACTGAGAATTAAGTCGCACAGGAAATTAAACCGATTAAAAAAATGAAAACTCATAGACTGTGATGAGCCATGTTTGTTTAAGGGCAGGTTATGCAGAAACACAATCAGTGGCATCATCAGCACCAGTAACGTTTCAGTGGAAAAGGAGTTTCTTTATCCAATTAGATCAGACTATGAAAAGTTCATCTGCAGTCAAAGCCAAATAATCCTAATATTTCATACTGGAATCGCACAATTGAGCGCTGAACTAAGCTGTCGGCTCCTGGCTTGTGTGTCAAAACAATCAGAGGGCCAAGCGTCATTTACCCTTTCACACCATTTCAACTTGCCCCATGGCTCTCGGAGCGAGTGAACGAGAGAGAGCGACTGAGAGAGAGAGAGAGAGAATGAGAGAGAGAGAGAGAGAGAGAGAGAGAGAGAGAGAGAGAGAGAGAGAGAGAGAGAGAGAGAGAGAGAGAGAGAGAGAGAGAGAGAGAGAGAGAGAGAGAGAGAGAGAGAGAGAGAGAGAGAGAGAGAGAGAGAGAGAGAGAAAGTGAGGGAAGTGGGCCTCACATGATTCAACAGTCATAGGAAGCATTAGGAAGCTTTTCATCACTGTGGACTCACTCCACCCATCCATCGACCCACTTAACTGTCCTAAAACCACAGCATCTCGCGTTACTGCTGCTCTGGAAATGAGGAAACGCTCACACACAGTGACAGCGAGTCAAACACACACACACACACACACACACACAGCTTAATAAGTGAGGAGCATTTCATTCAACAGCATCTGAAGGACAGATGACAGTTTCAGGCAGCCGATGTGGAAACACCTGCAGTGGACTGTAATGTGTGTTTTCATTTGCCTTCCTTTCCAAACACACCCAGTTCACTACGGTTAGTCAGATTGCTACAGTAAATGACAATTTAACTAGTTAATCTGAGTGAGAGAAACCTTGTATTGTAACACCTGTCCACATTTTCAGTGACCTTGGAAGAATATTTCCTATTAATTTTCCCTTATAGGGATATATATATAAAACTCACACACACACAGAGGCGGACAGAGTACACAGCTTCATTACTTGAGTAAAAGTACAGATACCCCTTGCTAAATTTTACTCAAGTACAAGTAAAAGTACTACAGTCAGATGTCTACTTAAGTAAAAGTACTGAAGTACTTGTTTTTAAAAGTACTTGAGTATCAAGAGTAAATTTTCTAAATATTGCATTACTACTGCCACAGTGCTTACATTGGTAAACACAGCAAACACTTGAAGCGAAAACTATCATTAACTTGTTCAGAAAATTTAAATAGTCTGGCGAGGTGGGTCCACGGGTTGGCACATTCCCGGGATGGACCTGCTGCGTCTTCATCCATTGTTTCGTCCATGGTTTCGTCTCTTATCTAAATCTGACAATGGAGTTTACTTTGGCGGAAAGCTGAAGGTGATTGCTGATAGGCTGTCCCAATCAGTGGCGCCTGCACAATCCAATCACGTTTGAGAGGGAAACAACAAATTGAGGGTTTCCGAGATTTTTCTTTTTTCCTTTTTTTTTTTTTTTTTAGAAGAAGTAACGGGTACTCACGGTTATGGATAGAAATGTAGCGGAGTAAAGAGTACAATATTTGCCTCCCAAATGTACTTGAGTAAAGTCATGAGTACTCCCCAAAAATGATACTCGAGTAAAGTACAGATCCCTCAAAATTGTACTTAAGTACTGTACTCAAGTAAATGTACTCCGTTACTGTCCGGCTCTGCACACACATTTAAGTACGAAGACTGCCTTGATTAGCTATATATGTAAATATATATATATATATATATAAAAACACACTCACACACACACATGTAAGTATGAAGACTGCTTTGATTAGCTTGAATTAGCTTGCTTCGATTCCCAGATTGGTAGAGATTTCTTTGCAGAATCATGGGTAATGTAGTTTCTCGCCAGGAATTCTGCAGTTAAACATGATTATTTTGAAAATAAGTTTAAATAATGCAGGCTGGTGGCGTTTCAACAAAAGCATAAACCATCATAAGCACAATCAAATTAAAACTACCCATTTAAAAACGTTATACATGTTAAATATTATCTATAAAAACAATATATTTAGTTTATAACAAAATATGCTCAAATTCAAATATTTAAGTATTTTGAGAGCGTATGGGAGGCCAACTCGATTACGTCGTATGCAGTGATTTATGGGAGTGGGCAGAGCCAACAAGATTGTTTTCGACTATCTGATTGGTGGAATTTTCTGCACAGCATCATGGGTAATGTAGTTCTTCACCATGAATTCTGCTGTAAGTTGAAATAATGCGGGTTGACGGCTTCAACAGAAGCAAATACTATCGATCGACAACCTCGTAACTCACAGTAGGTCTGACTTTGAAGGTTTATAAGTTAGAAAATCAATTTCCCGAAGAAGTTTTTACTTCTGCACTCTATCGGGACTGTTTCAAGCTTGACGTATCACCAATGTAAATGTGGATATTCTAAAAATCAGGTTGAAAATTCTACTCTTACATGTGAAAAGGTTAAACGTCAACTAATGTTCACTAAACTTTCGTCTACCACCGATCAAACAAGCAGACATTCCCAACCAAAACTCACGTCACTGGTCGAGTCAGTGTTGCTATGACCCATCTAACATCTACACAACACACACACACACCTTCGTAAAGAGCACGCCACAGTTGAATAAGTGACCTTTGCAACTTTTCCCTCGTTACATCTCACCACATCGCTCCATTTATTTCCCACTCCAGTCAGAAATGCCCCAGAAAAAGAAAGAAAAAAGTCAGATTGCACCTCTAAAACAAGTAGACTTAAATAACATCACAAAAAGGTTATTCCATTCAGTCAGATGCACGGCCGTTCCGACTAACCTCTAATGCTCTTTGGAGTGCATGTTATTTCAATGCATTCCCCCCTTTAATTTGCAACACAAGGCATGAGATGCGAGACACGGGGAGGGAGCGAGCTCATCCTCCTCCTCTTGTACTGTTGCCCAATCTGTGGCCTGTTAGGCAGTAGGCGGAAACTAATGACCAACATGAGTGTGTTCATGAGCTGTTTATTTTGCAGCATTCCCAAGACGCTGCAACAGCTGCCAAGCAAAAGCCAAAAGAGATCGGTCACAACAAGAACAGCCTTTCAGCGGCCAGCGCAACCTTTGCTTCGCACGCCGCTCCAGGTGTAGATCACAGGTCATCTCCTTCAACACCTCGATTATTCGCCTCTGTTCCTCATCTTCCTTTTCGAAGACCATTGGAGAAAGACAAAGGGTTCAATAGTAGAGCTCCAGGAGTAAATATCCCATTTATTTTTAGTGAAAATATGATTTCAACTTCATTAAAACTTTTTTTTATTTATTTCACCAGACCAAAACAAAGTCGCTGTTTGGATTTAAACAGGCAACTATTAGCATTAAGCTTTGTATCAGTTGAAACCCGGTAGTATTTTCGAGTGACCGTGCTTCCCTCCCTCATGTCCCCCTGAGACGAGAGATTTCTGTATTGTGTGTCTGGAGAAAAACCTCAGATGACGCAAAAATCGTCATTTATCTCATCAGAGGCTTTTCTGTCCAGAGGCGAGAGACTCCAGCCAGTAGGAGGAGCTCGTCCCGCATGTGTTCAACCCGCCCATAGGGGGATCTCACCATAAAACGCCCTCTTTTCAGTTTCGAGTCGACTAGTAGCCTAGTTGTATCATTTCTCCCGACACTGCCCTCTGTAACCGGGAGGCGTGGCTTGGGAGTGTCCTCGTAGGGCAGCGAAGCAAGTGCATTCTGGGAGTTGTAGTCTTTCATCCACATGAGCCAAAAATACATTTTCTGGCTTTTCTCAGTCTAGAAGGCACCAACTTCTAAAATAATTTCACATTTCTACTACATAAATGACCCAATTTAAATGCACATTGATCTTTCCAGCTGTGAAATATCCCTCTAAGAGCTGTCTATGATTGGATCATTATTGCAGTGATTATGATGTTTCTAGCATGTTATATTAACCCTCTAACCCTGTTTGATGGAGTGTGTGGCTTTTCATTTCTAAAACAACCATGTAGGAAGACACATCATGGCCATATTCATGTCATTTTCACAAATTCATTGAAAGTCTTTGGGATGTGCTGGAGGAGACTTTACAGAGTGCTGGACTCTTGCATTATCAAAACAGGATCTTGACCAAATACTGATGCACTTCTTGATGGAAATAACATCACAACATTTATTTCCATCAAGAGGTGCATCGATTTTTGGTCAAGATCTTGTATAAGGTCTGGACTCGATGGAAATGACTCTTCATGCTCCCTTCCCAAACAATCTTTCACAATTTGAGCCTGATGAATCTTGGCTTTATCATCCTGGAATATGGCCATGATGTGTCTTCCTACATGGTTGTTTAAGAAATGAAAAGCTACTCACTCCTTCAATTAGGGTTAGAAGAACCGTTGCCATGCTAAAAAACACAATAAATCACAGCAACAATGATCCATTGAAAGACTCTTAAGTAGTTAGCCTACTTTTGAAATTGTAATGTACCTTTTTATTTTATTTGTATTTATTTATTTATTTTCCTTGTTTTGTTTTTCCTTTTTTTTTTATTGTGGTTGGAATTTTTGTTGTTCTTTCTGTTAAAGTTGGAAAATTTTCAATAAATATATTAAATATATGTAAGTAGTTAAATCCAAACAGTGACTTTTTGTTGGCTGGGCAATAACATATATTATATACAATATATTTAGATGTACACAAGTATATTTTATGCATACAATTAAATATTACAGAGTTAAGAGCTTTCTACAAAGCCAATGGTTTTAAAGATATTTGGCTTACGATGCATCTTGGAAATGCAATGGTTATAATGGTGCAATGGTTATAAAAATAATGAATTGGAAAAGCGTGGGCGCTCACGTTTGCGCTCTTTTGGGATTAAAAAGAGTTACGAATTCTCTGCACGGCGACCACAGCAAAAGCCTGCATCCCAGCGTCCTCTGGCTAGCCGTGCTATTCCTGGGTGACACAGAAAAAGCATCCTCGCACACTGCAGTGCTTTTTAAGGAATTCTGACAGACTTGAGCCAATGGATCAAATACCACAAGCCACTTGCTGCTTCTGAGCGTCGCGACTCCTTCTCGAAATCCCTTGGCGACTTTGTGCCAGTATAATGAATGACCCCCATATCACTCTTAATCTCTGGCCATCCGCCATTTGCCGCTGCAGTAACATGAGCAAGTTCCTCACTGGTCAGAGTTTCTCCCATTGCAGGTCTTAGATCAGTATGAAGATCCACAGGCGCATTTCAAGTGCGTGAGCAACCGTTTCGGGCCTCCAGGTATCGTCAGCGCAGCAGTAAAGGGGTCCAAGGTGTCTGTGCGCTCACGGTAATCCACAGAGAGAAAGAAAAAAAAAGGTGCATTCAAGCAAAAGACGTGACTCAGTCCTCAGATTTGTCCGGCGTTGAGATTGCAGTTGGATCATCGGAGGGTATGGCGTGTCCCAGAAGTGTTGGCCTAAGTAAAGCAGACAGTGATGCAGCGTCCACATGCCTCAGTGGAACAGGAAAGGTCCAGAAAGGGTTAGGTTGTCAATCCTGACGTGATGAGATGCATCTCGTGAGTTTCAGCTCAAATCCTTGTGTTAAATCAGCCTCCAACTGCCTTGAAAAGCTCAGCCCTGGACTGGGTTGGGAACAAAACTACAAAGCACACACCATGCATACAAATTTTACATGAAGTAGGAAGCAAGTTCAATAGACCATAGTGGTGAAAATAATGTCCTTGCTAAAAAAATAAAAATAAAAATAGTTCACAGCTGTACATCTATTCATTCCAGACCGACAAAGACGACACAACAAGGGCTTTTGCTTAAAGATCTTCTCACATGCAACGTAAACCGTTCAGATGCAAGTTCAATTTAGCGATAGAGTAAAACCCTATTCAGACGCACCATTTTTTCACTGCATGTGCATGATATGCTACTGATAATGCTGCTCTAATAATACTGTTTGGTCATATTAAGGCACCGATGACGAAGACAAATAAAGTAATTGTATTACTTTATATCAGTAACTCTTCCAAAAACCAATGCATTTTAATGCATATTTAAACATTACATATCGATGCATATTTGTCATGGCCGCAAATGAAGTGTGAACAAAAATGCTTGCTATTTTCCTTAAAAACCACAAAAAAACGGCACAAGAAAAAGGTATTAATCTGATATTAAGCAAATCATCGATGTGAATGATCTCAAAATAGCCAAATATGATACCAATAAACCACCAGGCTCATTTTTAACACATTCACTGATTAAAATAGTCTTGAAAAAGCCACATTCACTACTAATTTAAAGCAGCCCATTACGGTCTAAAAATAACATATCGATCAGCTCCTCTCCAGCCAAGACACGCATCCAATCAAACACACCACGACCGGCTTAAACGAAAAGCAGCGCATGAAAACCACATGAAGGGCGCAACAGTTTTTGTCCTAAACATGCAGTAGAGACAAGAGCTGAACAAACAAGGGTTAATATGATTCACTGGGTGGAAAACCAACAAGTTGAGCCTGTTCAACCAACAGAGCATTGAATCACACGGGCCTGTCAAGCCCTCCGTCACTCCTTCACCCTCACGGTAATTACTTTTTTTTTTTTTTTTTTCTCAAACAGGGTGGGAAAGAGCTTGTGTATGCCTTCAGTGTGCGTGCAAAAGCATTTATGAAAACGATATGGTATGAGTGTGTGTGTCTGAGTGTGTGTGTGTGTGAGGGGGCGGCGATCTGAAATCACGGCTGCTGTCAAACAAGCAAGAGAGAGCGAAATATCCTCCTTCCGCCAGGAGCTGAACCTCCAACTCACTTGATAAAGCAACGGGCTCCTTCGAACGTATATCCTTCCTCCCATCCGGTGGGTAAATCTGAAAAGGAGACACACGGGGACAATGAGTTTTGCATGCAAAAAGCATCTTTCAAGAGTGAGTGGCTGCAGCGGGCAGCACATCTCTCAATGATCTGCAGATCTGCCCACAAGCATTGCTGTGCTCCTAATGCATCTGTGTACTGCAGCGCAACATGTCACTGTGGATCATTCACCTTGCATTGTGACAAAGAAACTGTTAATGCGATTTCATAAATCAAGCATTACGGATTTCAGGCTTATGGAAGTTTCAAAATAAGAACATGCATGCTGTCAAATGATCTAACGAGTGCAATGTAAATGACAGCTGTCAATCAAACGGACCTCGCGGGGGGGGAAATGACCATGCAACCCTTCGGATATGTAAATCAGCAAATGCGAGTTGTCAAATACCGCGCGTTCAGGTGTACTGCATGCATGCAACGCGACGCGAACGCGCTGACATTGTGCGCGTCGCGTTCTGCCACAGCTGCGGTTCTGCAGCTGCATTGATTGCATTTCTCCGCGCTATTCTCACGCACTGATTTTCCCCACTGATAAACGCAGTTAAACGCCTCTTACCTGGAGTTTTTCTGTGCCCTGTAATGACGGCTTCTCCCGTGACTGGATGCAGCCAGGTTGTGCTCTTCGCTTCTTCACTGTTGGGTGAGGAAAAAAGGGGGAGAGAAGGTGAAAATTAAACAACCGACGAGAGGCATTCGAGACGAAACGAGCCCCAACTTTCCACCCCGCGGATATTTACTTGATAAAGAACACGCGTCCGTCCCGGGTCACGCCGTAACTCCATGAGGAAGGCAGGCACGACAGCCAGTCCGGGTTCAGGTCCGCCGCCATGTCTGAGCACTGAGAAGCGCTCGAGCTCGGAAACTCGGGATTCCTTAGCAACGGTGTCCAGGGCGCAGGCGGGGAGAAGCGAGAGAGCCTCTGAGGGGGCGGGGTTTACGCGCGGACCAATCACATGACGCGATGACGCGATTCGTATATTTAGTATTCGAATTACATTCTTTGTTTTTGTTTCGTGTTCGTTGAATATTATAAAAATCCACGCAAAGTTTAAAGCTGTAGGCTATTTGTTGTAGTACCTTATGAAAACGTTTTTAATATTATTATTATTTTTAGAAAAAAAAAAAAAAAACATCAAACTGTAAAATAAAAATTTAGAACGTAGAGTTTAAGTAAGCATTATGTTTTTAATGAATACTACATTGATCAAAATAAAGTTGAGGTTAACAATAAATAAATATAAATAAACATTGTTTTTTGCTGTTATTAAACGTCATAATAAAAAAAATATTGGAAAAAACTATGATGCATTCAGTATCAAATCTGGCCGTTTGTAAACATCTGTTGTTGCTTTGCTCATAAATGAGGTGCATTTTGAGAATTTTCATTTGTAAATAAAATATTTTGCCATTAAAATCATAAAAGTAACTATATAAATAAAATAATAATTTGTATTAATAAATAAAATATTTGTTAATATAAAATAAAATAATAAAAATAGTAAAATAAAACAAACCTAAAGCAGGATTTCATGGGGGTAAAACTTAACATTTAAAGTAAAATATGATCTGTCACTTTCAAACATTACATAAATATCTTCATGTGTAAGATTTTAATCTGGCTTTATTTTGTGGGGTAAATAAATCAACTTTATTTATATATCACATTTAAAAACAAAATACATTTTTGTTTACAGAATACATGATACAAGTACAAAAACACAGTCATGGCATTAGTGCTGTGATTAATCGCACCCAACATAAATGTTTGTAAAAAAAAAAAAAAAAACTTGTATACACACACACACACACACACACACACACACACACACACACACACACACTTATTATATATTTACAAACTTTTATGTTAGATGCGATAGATGAATCGATTTGTCAGCACTAATACATTAGTGTTATTTTTTTTCATATTCAGAATTATTCACAGCACTTTAGCTTCACATTTTCACAGGTTTGAAGAATGTGAACTCATGCTGTGACTGTGCTAACCCAAACATAGCGGCTCTTACCGTTCAGAGTGTCTCTCTCAGGTCAGTCTTCAGATACGAGTGTGAGATGTTGCCATCATGTCTTCCTCACAGCTCGATCAGTGATCTCCTCATAGATGACCCTCATCTGATCTCATCTTTACACTGAACCGTGTGTCCAGACACTGAACGACCTTATAGTGGCTCCCTCGTCTCTTAACCGGCTATAAACCCAGCCAATTAGTAATCCAGTCTGTCCAAAGAGCTTAAAACAGATTAGCACTGGTGTCTAAGACTAGGGACCCGTCTGGTGCAGGTTGCTCTTACGTTATTTTACGGATAAAATATTCAGCATTTTATCAGCTAAGTTATTAATAAAAGTAGATGTTTACATTTTTCGTGTGCAAAAGCTAGGGTGTTGCCAGGGTGTTGCTATGCAGTTCCTAAAATGTTTAGAGTGGATTATAGTATCTAGATATGATCTGTGAGATTTTTTTCTCTCATTTGATCATGAAAATGTGTTATTTTAGTATCATTAACTTACTATTACTTTAAAATTCAGATATTAATAATTTAGTATTAGTTGATTGCACACACACATATATACACACACACATATATATGTGTGTGCGTGTGTGTGTGTGCATATATATCACACATAGCCTATATATATTTACAAACTTTTGTTAGATGTAATTAATCATGATTAAATGATTTGACAGCACTAATATATAATCATTTATAACAAATACATATTTAGCTATAATAAATATAGGCTACTGCAATAATAAGCATTTATTTTAATGCAAGTAACGGAAAAGGTTTTGGCTTCTGCAAACATCTACTTATTTTAGATAAGAACTTAGCATGACATTAGATTAGCATCAACTTTTATGTGAAAGGGCATCATGATAAGCGGACCTGAATTGAACAGTAAGCTGGTGCGCCGTCTCTCTCGGCTCTACTTCTCCTTGAGTGTGTGTGTGTGTGTGTGTGTGTGTGTGTGTGTGTGTGTGTGTGTGTGTGTGTGTGTGTGTGTGTGTGTGTGTGTGTGTGTGTGTGTCGCACACATAATTAGTGGCGGTTCAGGAGGCGTACGGTGAATTTAGGATCCGCTGCTGTCACCCGGTTTGAAGTGTATTCCTGAGCGATCCTCACCGGCACGTCAAAGATACTCATGATTGCCATCAAACTTCCACATGTTCTGCAGCTCTTCTTTCCCACTGATATTAAATGGGCGACGGCTTCTCAGAATGAATATTGATGAGGCTTTCTTACGACTGAAGCCTGTCTGAGATGAGCTACATCCCCTAATCGCATCACTTTAGCTTTTCATACGACTGCTAAACTCAAATTTAGTTCTGATAATGTACCTGCACATATACATCACTCACAAGTGGTGTTTTCTTAAGGATGTGACTGCTTTACTCTGCTCTGATTGGTCAGATGACCCAGTCTGTTGTGATTGGTCTGCTCTGCTCTAATTGGTCAGATGACTCAGTCTGTTGTGATTGGTCTACTCTGTTCTGATTGGTCAGATGGCCCAGTCTGTTGTGATTGGTCTACTCTGCTCTGATTAGTCAGATGACCCAGTCTGTTGTGATTGGTCTACTCTGCTCTGATTGGTCAGATGACCCAGTCTGTTGTGATTGGTCTACTCTGCTGTGATTGGTCAGATGGCCCAGTCTGTTGTGATTGGTGTACTCTGCTGTGATTGGTCAGATGGCCCAGTCTGTTGTGATTGGTCTACTCTGCTCTGATTGGTCAGATGACCCAGTCTGTTGTGATTGGTCTACTTTGCTGTGATTGGTCAGATGGCCCAGTCTGTTGTGATTGGTCTACTGTGCTCTGCACTTTAAAGCATGTGACTTGTGCACGTGCTGTTTCCAGTTGTCTGTCTCATTGTTCTGGGTGTCTCACTTGAGTCTCATTGCATTAGCTTACAGTAATGAGCCATTGTGTTGATTCTTCACAATCCATTGACTAAAGCTGATGAGTTTTTCGACTCTAGACAAGTACAACTGCAGAGGATCCATCTTTCCCTCTAAACACACATTTATTCTGTGTCGGTTTCTGGACCCCTGATGGTATTTCCACTGCGCTCGAGTCCCATCATCTTTATCATAAAAACGAGTCCTAACAGCTACAAAACTGATGACTGTTTGTATTGTACGCCGCGCAGCCACTTGTTGCGTGTGTGATATGCTCTCCGAGCCTGTCTGGAAGTGAACCTCTTCAGATACGCAGATATGTGAAATCACTACCACCTGTCAGCCGGCCCGTTATCGTGTCTGTTTACGTCTCTTCTGGGGAGAAATCATGGTTTTACTTAGGCCTTTCTGAGCATTGAAGAATCTTTTAACTGCACAGAAAGTTGTGTTTCTAGCTCAAAAACTTGAGAAGGTAATGTCTGCTTCATGTGGGTTTTTTGGGTTTTTTTTTTTTGCTGTTACTAATTTTTTACTATTACACTCAATTTTCACTCTAGTAAATTTCACAATTATTTATAAGGAAACATCAAGTAGCACATTGAGTGAAAAATTAAATTGTATTTTCTTGTACAACATACTTCAGTAATCTTTGTTTTATTTACAAAAACATTTTTATTAAAAAATTTTTACAGTTTGCTTATACTTTTTTTTTAAACAATCCAAAAAAAGTATTAAAATTAAGACTATGGACATGATTAATACCTCAAATCCTGCCGATTTAAAGGGCTTCTATTATGCTTTTTTTCATGTTCAACTCTCTTTAGTGTGTAATGTTGCTGTTTGAGCATGAAAAAGAGAGTTATTCTCTATATCAGTGTCAGTGTTTCTGAACTCCTGAAACGCCTCCATTGTAGTCTTGAGTTTCTTCCGGGAACGAACACGTCACAGTATTCCTCATTTAAATAATTCATACGCAGAATAAAGGGGCGGGGCCTGGTTGAGTTAGTTAGTAGTGTGTTGAAACTGGAGGTTATGGTAAGGGGCGGGACATTTCCCAAACACTGACCAATCACAACACACTGCTCCAGCCGACCAATCAGAGCACAGTGTGCTTTTCAGAAGGAGGGGCTTCATAGAGACAGGAACTAAACAGAGCGTTACTGACAGACTGGGAAGAGAGGAGCTGCAACAATGGAGAATATGGGGAAAAGAATGTATTTTTGAACATTCAAGGATTAAAACCTGTTCTAGAAGCCCAAAAAAAACGAAATCAAGATTATGAAAAAGGGCACATAGGTCCCCTTTAAGATTTTAGTCAATTGGATAATAAAATGGGTGCCAAAAACGTACAGACTTACACTGAAAAAGTGATAGAAACCTGAATATCATAGAAACGTGAACATCTATAAAGGTTATTCCAGGTTTTCTGGTTCATCTTAAGATCAAGCGAAGTCTCCGTCTGTCCTCAAGAACAAAGAAAACAGCGCTATTGTAGTTAAATACCACACTTTCTCTAATCGATCCTGTCGGGAACAGAGGCTCCCGCGTCCATGATGAGCGGGACAAACAACCAAACCAACAGCTCTGCTAAATTAGCTTTAATGCCCCAAACCAATTAATACAGATATGTTACATTTAAATTATAATAAGCTTCTTATTTATTAATTCAAACACGCTTCTCATACATCTAAACTTGATTAAAACAGCATTAAATAAAATGTAGTAAAATATGTATATTGGGATCTGATATGTAATTTAGTAGTGTAAAATTATGCATTAAATGATGAAAATTCTAACTAGTGCTCTTAAACTTTTGGACCCCTTCTGTATAGCTATTTATAGCTAATCAAAAGTTGACTCGTCTCATGTCACTGCAGTCAAAGACTGGTGCACCACTGAAATATTCTATCTTATTGCTCTCTGAAAGATTTTTTTGCGACCCATCATAAAATATTCAGAGCCGTTAGCCTCTGACAAGTTACACACAATTTGCATCAAGCGTTTACCAAGATGTCTGCAAACTTCAGGGTGGGTTCGTCCGCTGACTCAAACAAACAAACATGGCAGCCTCGTTAATATTTACTTTCTCAAGCCTGATTAAATGTTATTCTGTTTTATTTTATTAATGAGTTTTTGTTTATGCTTGCTAACCTTATATATGCTCTCGCACCATCAGTTCTTGTTTTCCAGGAGTCTGTCCATCTCTCCTGGCACATGTTTACATTCATTGGATGTTTTGGCAAAAGAGACTAACGTCAGATATATTGCATCAGCACAGACTCTAAAGAGCCAAAATATACCGGCAAATAATTAAATAAACAAATGTCAAAATGCATATCTTATGAAAGGTTGTGCAATGCTTTGGCAATTGGGTCAATTTAAAGAAGATGATTTGCTTAAATATTTATACAAGTGACTTAAAAAAGATTAAGATGACAGATAGATAGATAGATAGATAGATAGATAGATAGATAGATAGATAGATAGATAGATAGATAGATAGATAGATAGATGGAACGAACTACAGATAGACAGACATAGATAGATAGATAGATAGATAGATAGATAGATAGATAGATAGATAGATAGATAGATAGATAGATAGATAGATAGATAGATAGATAGATAGATAGATAGATAGATAGATAGATAGATAGATAGATAGATAGATGGAACGAACTACAGACAGATGACAGATAGATAGATAGACAGTCAGACAGACAGACAGATAGATACGTAGATAGATAGATACTGCCAATTCTGAGACATTTTTACTTATAATTTTATAAAACAGAGACTATTATTACGATTGAACATCTTTATGTGTCCATGCTGTAAGATCATCTTAAATGAAGTGAGACTAGCTGAGGCTTCCGCTGGGCTCCAGAGCTGCACATCACACTTGTCAAGATATAGAGCTCACCTACTGCTAGAGGAACAGAGTGAACTTCTGAGGAGGACAGTGTGAAGAGGCAACGCTGGCCAGAAGAGCTGCTCTGTTTGACCTTCTGTAGCAACTTTGTAATCGAGTAGGACATAATGTTCTGAAAGATTCGTTCTTTCTGTGATTATGTCCTGAAAAGTTTGTTATGGGCTTCAGCGCAGCTCACAGCAGAGACTGAAGATTGAGCCGTCCCATGTGATATTTCTTCACAGCGTGTGTTGAGAGAGGTAAAGGTCAGCACTTTACATCCCCAGACGTCTGCTCTCTCGCTCTATCGCTCTATCACTCTCTCTCTCGCTCTCTCTCTTGCTCTCTCGCTCTCTCTCTCTCTCTCTCTCTCTCGCTTTCTCCTCTCTCTCACACCAGCATTTCTGAGCTCTGCTCCGCCGTTGCTTGGATTGCACCGTTGTTCAGACAAACTGAACTTTGTTTGCTCTATCTGGACTTCTTTTCCTGCTGTTTGTTGGAGAAGCTCAGGGTCTCGGGGTCACGGGGTCACGGGGTCAC